>SCLH01001375.1:67785-82584 GCA_004367855.1 Oikopleura vanhoeffeni
ATTTGGAGCATTTTTAATGCCTCTAAGGCTAAGGTAGGAACTGCAAAACTTTTTTGCTCCGATAAAAAAAATTTATGTATAATATTGTAAAGCGAAAAAAAAGATTCAGATTGGAAATAATTTTTTTTTAAATTCACCTGGAACCTTGTAAAAAAATAAAATCCGTTTGCGGGGAATCGGTCAAATTTCACAAAAAAAGTTGAAATCAAAATAGCGATGACGCGCCACTTGTCCAATTTGGACAGCTCAAATTCGATTCATATTATTATTTTCATTTGGGATTTCCAAATTGGGTAGTCAATAAAGTAAGGCATGGATATTAAATTAATTAAGATATATGGTCTGGAAAGCACTTTTTTATGTTGTTAAATATATTTTAAAAAATAAGTTGAAATTTGTGAATTTTTTGATAATCGAAACAAGATTTATAGAAAACAGAGAAAGAAATTTGGCCGAAACTCTCTTTTATGGTCTGCACAGACTCTTTAGCTGCTCATTTTTGTAAGTCTCGAATAGGTTATTTAAAATCCAGGGAGGAGATACATTTTGATTGAGACACCTAAAATAGAGTAAAAATACTGTTTTTAGTTGATTTTGTAGCCAAATTCAAGAAAGTTGAACAAAACTTTCCTCACTAATTTTTGTGGACTTTTCAGCTGCACATTCATTTAAGTTTCGAATGTGTGCCTTGAACACCCAGGGAGGAGACACATTTTAAAACATAATTCCGTCAGTTTTGTAAGCAAGTTTCTGTTTGGACGAGGCATGAATCACTTTTGATTTTAATTTAACCCTCACCTGCAGCGCTGTGTTTTAAAACACAGAAACCAAAAATTTTTTGGGGAATTATCACTTTGGACGGTGGAATATCGGAGCAGACCCCCGAAAGTTCCCCTTATTTTTGCGTTCAAGAATTTTAGTGAGCTTCAGAAATTGCTCATCAGACCAGAAATGCAGCACTGGAACCAGATAATAATCTACAAATCTAATTATAAGGGTGGCTTTCGGAGATGAATATTTTGACATTATTTATTTTGGTACCCGGCACCACCTGGTAGTGTAAATGACGGTCGAAATTTGGAATTGACGATTCCAGAAAGTGCGCATCGCGCGCAAGAAATTCCGTTAAGGCCACCACTGGCCCACCACCCCTTAAGGATTCCAGAAATATTTATTTTAAATCTTTTGAACATGAAATAATTTTGAGTAAGATTTAATTAACTTTTATTTTAATAAGTGAAACTGCTTAAAACATTGTATTNGAAAAAAATAATTGCCACCATGAGATTCCTTGGGTCAACTTTAGTCATAACCGATATTAATGTATCATAAATTAATTCTATAAAGGGCTAAAAAAAAACCGACACCTACCCCCTTAAAGCAAATACTGTGAAAACAATTTCAGAAAAAATAAGCCATTTCTCATAATTTGTCAAATTCGAAAACAGTGTAGACCAAAAATTTATAATTTTTTAAAGGTAAAACAAGGACTGATTTTTGGTGAGTCAAAATGCGTGACTATTGATTGTATGTATGTAAACCCGGCAGATAAAAGCTTTTCATATTTGCCGTATTAGCCGCCTGATAAACGGAATAAAGATTTTCATCCCTCTGAATGATTAATGAAGAGTGTGTAGGTTGACTATTTTGGTTATTACACTGAGTCTGTACGCGCTGAAATTCACAATTTAATCATTTAAATAAAAAAAACATGAAGTTTCGAATATGTCTAATTTTACGCTGTCTTAACGCTACCTGCATATTGAGAAAAATAACGTCTTCCACTTCTCACCGGTTAAGGTAAACTCCCAGAAAAATAACGAGATGGGTAAAGGCACTTGGATATTTCAGGTAAGGTAGGCCCGACAAAATATTTTTTTTTACCTGCAGTTGGTGATTGCTTCAGATATATTCAAAAGAATCATGAAAAAGATGATCAATCCAAAAAAATCAAAAAGTGTTTAAAAACGCAAACAGTGTTTAAAACACGCAAAATTGTTTTCGTAATTATTTATTATTTAGCTTGGACTTTCAGAAGGAAATTTCAATTATAATTTCAAGCTTAAGGGGGTGGTCGTCGCATTTTAAGGCAAAAATGGGGTTTTCCATGACCAATTGTAGCAAAAGTACAAATCGGTCGGACAAACATTACGTCTCTTGATATATTTGAACAAAAATCTTGCATCCTAAAAATAATAAATGTGACGGATGGCTCGTCAATCAGAAACGTGCTTACAAAAATGACGGAATTATTTTTTCAAAATGTATCTCCTTCCTGAGTTTTTAGGGTACAAAATTATTAATGACCTCAAATTAACCGGACAGAACGTGAGCAAAACAACAATTGAGTTTTTCCTTAATTAATGAATTTGCTCTCAGTGTCACCAAAAAACTGTATTTTGACCTTGTTTAGGGGTCTCAATCAAATGTATCTCCTCCCTGGATTTAAAAGTCACATTCGAAACCTAGATAAATGTGCAGCTGAAGAGTCCGTGCAAAACACCAAGTTGAGTTTGTCTAAATTTCTGACTCGTTTTTCTGTAAATCGTGTTTTAAATTTCCAAAAATCAAGAAATTTCAAACTTTTTTCATACGAAATATTTTTGAACTCATCAAAAAGTGCTTTCCTAGCCATGTATCAAAATAAAACGAGTACCAAAATGCTTGTAATTTCCATATTTTCATAAAAAAGCATACAAATAAAATTGGGAAAATTTGTTTCTAAGAGCTCATTTTGCGACGACCACCCCCTTAAGGGGGCACTGGTTGCTGGAATTGACTTTTCTGCATGATAAATCAGCCTAACAGAGAAACTATGAGACAATTGGGATCAGCCATGTTGTAGATCAACCCTTAATCTCGGCAAAACCATGAGTATATGACTTTTTGTTTCGATAAACTCTGAGATAAGTTACCAGTACGAGGTGTCCCTCGACCAAATTTCATAATCTATCTCCTCCCAGAGTTTATTTTGAAATCAGCTCAAATCTTAACAAACCCCGTGTGATTTATAAAATAAGGTCCTCTAGAAGCCTTTTTTCAAAAATGACTTTAGTTTCTCTTGAAATAGAAGAACACTTCCGATTTTTTGCAATTTTTAGCATTTTTCTCACCAGAAATCGATCTTCTCCCAGGTTGTATTTTGAAATTCACCCAAATTCCAGCAAACACTAGCACAGAACAAAGAGCAACTCCTTTGAGAGCGTTTTCTTCAAATTTCGACCTAAAACTCAAAATATAAATTTCTGAAGGTCACGTGAAAATTTTTTGAAATAAGGTGCTTCGATTTCTTTGTTAGAAGGCTCAAAAGAAAGCCACTGGATCTTCCAAAATTTTTTAAATGATTTGGACGGTAGTACACTTTGCTATCACCTCAGGTCATTTTGGAGCATTTGTAATGCCCCTTAGGCCTCATTAAGGGGATTGTGGGTGCTTCCAGCAATGTGCTGGAGAAAAATAAGACATTTTTAAAACTCAAATATCTTTTGTGAGAATTAAGTGACGTTTATTTATTATTGTATATTGTAGTCCGTAACCTCGCTCCGAGAATAAATAGAATCTGAGCTGGAATATTTTTGCTCTTCCTACCTAACCGAAGGAATAACCCTCTTTCAGCGATTAGAATTCATTGCCATAACGGGAACATATTTTTAAACTGCGGAATTTGTGAAAGTTTTTTGATGAGCAGTCCAAAAGAACAAAAATTTAAAAAGATATTTTAGCGAATACCCTCGAAAAATATCGTTTGCTGAAGAAAACGAATTTATTTGTACAATTAATGAAACGACAAGTTTGGTGCGTTAATAATTTTCATATGTGGGTGCCTGTGCTTTTTGAAAGGCAGGTTCAACTTTTAATTGCTTAAATTGATTATTGACAAAGAGTTTAAATACCTTGATTTGGTGGTAAACTTCAAGGTGTTCTTTACGGAGGTGCCATAAGTGTGGAAAATTTTGTGAATATCCCCGTGTTACTACTTCAAAACACACAACGTAACGGTATCAACGTTTCCTAATAAGAGCCGGAATATTCGCAAAAGTGTGAATAGGGGATAAATGAAATAAATTAAAAAATTATTATTTTATTTTTTATCTTTTATACAAGTGTTTATTCTTTCAAACGCTATTTTTTTAATTTCTTAACATAACTGAGTATCTGTTAAAGTAAAAAATACACTGTTCATTAGGACTTCATTTTCAGCTTAACCCGATGTAGGAATATTCAAAAAACGATATCAATTTACTTTAAACATCTTCGGGTGAAGTTCGCTAAAAAACAGCTTTATCATTCTGAACATTAAAATAATTCTTAAATGTGATTGGTATTATATCAAACTTTTTTTTAGTTTAAAATGGTTAAAAATGACAAAAAAAAGGAAAACAGCAATTTTGAGACCAAAATTGACCTTCATTTGCGTTTTATTATCTAAAAATGTCCAGAGTTCAAAAAAATTGTTATTGGAATTTTTTAAAAGATAAATTTTCAAACATTGAGTGGCAAATGGCACAAACCGGTATCACAAAAAAGTGTTATGTTGTTGTGTGCATTTCAACAATCCTCTAATCTACTTTAGTCGTCTGATAAAAACGATGATGTGGTATACATAAAAGTTCATCTACGAAATACTGAATCGATATCGGAGCCAGAGTACGACATATTGAGATTCGGGTTATAAATCTGTTCTTTAACTTTTTAATTTGTCTTTAACGGATTTATCTTGATTTTTGATCCGATTCTGACCTGCACGTCATTTTTAAGTCATATTTATTGTATCTGATAGAACATTAAAAATTCCAAGAAAAATACAATTTGCGAATTGTCTGTCCGGTAGTTTTTACGAAAATTAAGGTTTTTTGTAATACATTTCTAAGATTTTTCTTGAGAAAGTTTCTGGCTGTGAAGCCCTACAAAAAATAAATTGGCAAATTTATTACGAAAATCTTAATTAGAAACTACCGGACAAACAATCCGCAAATTTAATTTTTTTGGAATTTTCAAAATTTTATCAAATACTTTAAATATGATTCAAAAATCATGTGCAGGTCAAAATGAGGTTAAATCCGTTAGAAATATACTGACTAATACAAGTTGTAGTCTACAACCTCAAAGGTTGGGACATAAATTGACCAAAACAGTATAAATATCATCTTGGTCAGTATCATAAATTACTATTTTTCACCCTTGAAACAGTTCCCTTGTGAAAACTTCAAATGTTATTTTATTGGATTTATCGTTTAATGAGCTGATGACGTTCACACTTGGTTGGGTTGATTTTTGTCTTTATAACTGTTCTCTGCAAGAAATTGATCTTAGAGGAAACCGGCTCAACTTTATTTCCTATCAAGGTGCTTTGATCATTCCAATATTTTTAAGTCATGTTTCTACATTATAAAAGATATTGCTCGAGTCATATCCTTTTCCCAACCTTAGTCCATCTTAAAAATGCTTATTATTTCTAAAGCGCGTGTTCGAATCCCACTAAAGCTGTCATAGTGATTTTCTTGAGCATGATTTTATGCAAGAGAGCTTGATATTGGGACCGCCAAAGTTAATCGGTGTGTAATTACTCAAGCAACTATAAAGACAATCACTCAGACAACATCAGTGGGATTCAAACACGCGCTATAAAGATAGTAAGCATTTTAAAGATGGACTAAGGTGTGATAAAGGATATGCTTAAAAAGTTTTAATGTACCACTTTAGTTTCAAGTGGTGTTGAAAAAAAGTGTTCTTTCCGATTAAATTCGCAATCACGGGCTACATAAACCCACCATGACATATTTTGGAAATAAATAATGACAACGAATTGTTCGGGATCCATTGAAATTTTTTTCAAAACAATTGTATGAAAATACGATTCCAGCGATTATTTTTGGTTCACGACTCGCTTTGGAGCCCCCGTAAGACTCACGCGGTGCGTGAATAACATTGTGAAATAATCTAAACTATTGTTGTGAAGATCATCTGGACAACAACAGCAAAATATACAGCCTGAGTTTTTTCGTTTACTGCGTTTTTTTTATTTCGCAAAAATACTAGATGGTGATTGGTCAATATCCGAAATACCTGTATTTGATTTGTTCATTTTTGCAGAATGAAAAAAACGCAGTAAACAAGAAAACTCAGGCTGTTAACAACCCTTATCGTTTATCCACTTACTCGAATGGAGCTGATTTGTCGCGTTGATTCATAAGCAGTTTTATTAAGAAACAGGGATTTGCTTCGGTCGTTCAAAAACCAAGCATTTGTTCAAGATATCATACAACTTTTCTGAACTGGGCCTTTCTGGCCGTATCAAAACTCTAGGTTTAATCGCTGAGAGTAACTTCGAAACATAATAAAAGAATTTCTAAAAATCCATTGAAACTAAGCTATGACTTATTACGGATCAAAAGATCATTTTTGCTGGATTCGGGTTCTATCCAAATAAGTGATGGAGTTGGAGAAATTCCCTTTATTGAAATTGGGCGATATCTTCAGTTGCATAATGATGCTATTGATTTTCCTTTATGCTTAGTAATGAGGATTGGATATATAGTAGATCACAGTTTTTACTCCGTCGGACACAAGTTCAAATACATTTTTGATATAAATTTCGGGTACCATATAACTGTCCAAGCAGGTAGCCGTGATTGGCTGAAATTTGATTCTGCGAAAATAAAATGGTGGCGCTAAGGTGAGAAGCAACAATTTATTGCGGGGGTTCAAATATTGTAATAGTTTAAAATTACAGAATATTCACAAATTTATTGCAATTNGAATTTTAATATCAATATGTTAACTTTCTAATAGGTTATTATTTTAATAAATATTATTTTGGTTATAATTTCGTTTTCAATGTTTTTTTACGACTTATTACTTTGCGAGCAGGAATGTTTCGATGCGGATTTTGATAGTTTTTAACGTAATGTGTATTGATATTCTTTTTTGGTTAATTTGTTGTTTTTATTCTTTGTTTTTTTGTTTGTTTTTTTTTTTTGTTTGTTTTTTTCTTTCTTTTTGTTATTTTTCGTGGTTTTTTGTTTTTTTTGTCTTTTGTATTTTTTGTTTGTTATTGTTCTTGTTTTTTTTTTTTTTTATTTTTGGTGAACTCTTATTGTTTTTTGTTTTTGGTTGTGTTTGTAAACTGTACTGACCGTTTATTCATGTTTTTAAAATGTTTTAGTAGCTTAAAATAATCATAAATTAGTAATTGAATATTCGAGTATTTTTTTCAGAACGGTGTTGTATACTTTTATTAGATTATTAATATTTTTATTTTATTCTAGTTAGGATTTTTCGCCACTTATTGGTTTTTTTTACTTTTTGCTGTTTATAAAACTCTTGGTTTAATGGTATAATTGTTGGGTTTTTTAAATGTGTTTGGATTATCTTTTATATATTATTATCATATTTTTGTTCTAAGTTAATAATGTTATATTTATTGCTTTAATATTTTTTGTTGGCTCTCGTTAATTATTATTTCAATAGGATCCTCGTTTTTCGAGCTTTGTGAGTTCCACTTTTTTTTTTTTTTTTGTTTTTTTTTTTTTTTTTTCGCTCTCTTTGTTTTTGTTCTCTTTCGCTTATGCTTTTTGACTTTTGCTTTTGCTTTTTGTTTATGTTCTTGTTTTGTTTTTTTTTTTTTTTTTTTTCTTTTTTTTTTTTTTTTTTTTCTGCGTTTTGATTGTTTTTTGACTTTTTTCGCGGCGCTTTTCTGTGGTTGATCAGGTCTTTGCTGTTGAGCTTGCTTTTTTTTTTTGTTGGTTTTACTTGTTAAGTGTGTTTAAGGATATTATTTACATGTATTTTTTTATATTATAGTTTCTATTTTCGATTCCAAATCGAAAACATTTTATGGTATTGTATCTTTTTGTACTGTTTATTATTTTTTGCTTTTTATTAATATTCATTGTGTGTGAAAAATTGGAATATAAGTTTTCATAAAAGCGTTTACTCAAAAACTGACAGATATTATATTATGAAAATTTATATTTGTGATTTCATTTGTGTTGTTGTTATGTTTCGTCGTGTTTGAATTATGAATTTGATTATTTGTTTTTATATTTTGGTCAAGGTATTGTGATTTTTTTTTCTTTTATCTTATTTTTCTCGTCATTTAGAAACCTGTTGGTTTTTTGTGTTTTTTTTAGCTCTTTTTGTCTCTACCTGATAAAATTTATAATGCTGTTGCGTTTTCATTTTTTTATTTTTTTTTGTCCGTTTGGCTGTCAGTGTAGATTTTATATTTTCACATTTGTATATTGTGATAGTATTCTGCCAGTTAAGTTGTGATTTTGTTGTTTTGTCTTTGTTTTGGATGGTCGATTTTCTCAGAACTGGCTCGATTTATCTTTGAGCTTCGGTTATGTTTATTTCTGTGGTTGTCTTTTATCTATTTCAGGATTCTAATATAAGAAAGTCTGTTTACATTTGGATATTTTCTTATACCTAGTTGGTTCTTCGTCGGTGTTCGCACTCCCTTGTTCTTTCGTTAGAATGTTTTTTTTTTTTGGATTTAATTGATTTCAATTATTGATTATTTTAATAATTTTAAAAATGTACAATGAATGTGATTTTTCGAATTTTTTTAGTTTGTGTCAGGGGTGTTTCAGGCATTGGATATTTTTCTATCAATTATTGTTTTATGGAAATAATTGATATATAATTGTATATATTTTTATTTCAGTAATTTTTATATGAGGTCCTATAGAATTTAAAGTATTTGTTCTTGTTTTTGTTTCTTTTTTTATAATGTGTTGTTGTTTGAAAAAATTCTCGGGTGCTTGTCTCTTTATCTTTTGTTTTGGTTCGAATGATTAATTTTGTTTATATATGTTTTTGTGTTCAGGATTCTTTTTCGATTTAATATGTTGTATAAATTTGGATTTTCAGGTTGAGTGGACTTGTTCACTATATGTTTTCGAAAAATATGGTTATTTTTTATAATTAAATTGTTGTACTAATTTGTTTTGCTTAGTTGTTCTGTTGCATATAAATTTTTTACTAAAATTATAAATTGACTTAGCCAAAAAAACCCCTGCTACAGCCGTATTTTTCCGGTATTGGTTCCTGTTTTTTTGGTATTTTGGACTACGATTTTATTATCTTCTTTGTTTAACTTTGATAGCCAATTATATAAGTATACGTTATCTGTGCTATTTATTTTTCAGTCGTTTTTCGCTTATCTTCGTTGTATTTTATAACATTTTTTGTGATATATTGCCTTTTGGCAATATGATCTCGGAGACTTCTTTGAATTATTATCATTTTCGTATTTTCTAAAGAGTCTTGCGATGTTTTTTAAATATTTTATAAAATAGTTAAAAAAAAAAACAATCTTATCTTTTCTTAATTAGTTACAGCTGCAAAAGGACTAATTTTTGAATGTTCGAAGTTGAATATATATTCTGTTGTCTATTTAGCAGATTGACTTTTTTTTATAAATTTTTCTCAGTTGGGCATTGATATATCATATTTTTTTATGTTAATTGCAATGTTATTTGTAGTTTTTGTTTTTTTTTTTTTTTTTGGTGATTTACCTTGCTTCAGTTATACTAAATGTTCTATTATTTATTTTTGAAGATTATATATAAAAAACAATGCTCAAGTATTATTTTTTTTTTTTTGTTTTTTGTTTTTTTTTATGATGCACTTCAATTTCTAATTTATCCTGTGATTGCTGGTAATGAGGTTTTCGTTATTTTATTTGGGTTATATTTTTTTTTTTTGTTTTTTTT
Organism: Oikopleura vanhoeffeni; assembly: GCA_004367855.1. NCBI lineage: Eukaryota > Metazoa > Chordata > Appendicularia > Copelata > Oikopleuridae > Oikopleura > Oikopleura vanhoeffeni. Next base: position 77,505 of record SCLH01001375.1, read on the forward strand.
ATCTATTTTTGTTTTTTTTTTTTTTTTTTTTCTATTTATAGAGAATGTTTTTAGTATTTCAAATTCAATTATTGCTTTATGTGCAGTTTTTTTTTTATTTTTTTTCTGTTATTGATCGTCTATGTTCACATATTTAGAATTTTGTACTTTGATGTGGTTGTGTTTTTGTATTTTTTTTCCATATTCGTCCTTTGCCATTTTTATCAATAGCAAGTTTTTACTGTCAGTTATAATAATTAATTTTGATTAGTCTTGTGGTCTGTTTTTTTTTTTAGTGTTTAAAGATTTGCTGTTTTGTGCGAAAAGGATATTCGGGTACTTTTGTGGTCATGGTTTTATATATTGATTTCTTTTCTTTTTTGAATGCTGGTGATTTGACTAGAATGGCGTTTGTTTAGCGGTTTTTAACTTATATATAATAAATTTTGTATATATTCTTGGATATTTATATAATATTGTTGGGTGGTTGGTGGCAGTGGACTTTTGACATCAATATGTTAATTTTAAATAATTAATTTTCTTTTTACTTTTGCAGTAAAGATTATGTTTTTTCCTTCAGTCAGAACTATTGATCGAATGAATGAATATATTAATTGTGAACTTTCATGATGCATGATTTAGATGTAATGCACTTTGATGGATTTTTTACGTTTAATTTTATTCATTAACCTAAGTATTAATTGAGTATTTTTTACGTCCCTTCAAGTTATTATTCATTTGTTGGAATCCGATTTTTCGCTTTTTTTTTTTTTTTTTCAGTATCATTTCTTCCAGCATTTGTGTACCTTTAGTGTAATGGTAAATTTGTGTTCTTTTTTCCTTCACTTTTTTGTTTTTTGTTCTTTCTTTATGTAATATTATTTTATGTCCTAAAAATGGTTTGCTCGGTCATTATTTTGGAAAATGATATTTTGCGAAACTTTCCAAATTATATAAGTTTGCCGGTCAAAAAATTCGGTATAGCGTGACCCTCTGCGTTCTTTTTTCGTAAACCTATAATGTTTTTCAATTATTGCAGATTTTAATTTTTATTTTGTTGGATGCGTATATACTGTTCCATAATGTTTTTCATTTGGTGCGATGAAGAATATTTCAAAAATACTAAATTACATATATTTTTGAGATTGTTTTGGGGGCGGTACATAAGAAATTTGTAGTTTCATTGTTTATTTTTTTTTTCTGAAAAATTTGTAAGTCGGGGATTCAATGTGAGGATCATTTCCTGTTACTTTTTAGCTTTCTCTGTTGGGATATCCAATACATTTTCCGAGCGAATCAAATATATATCTTACTGTGGTTATTTTAATTCAGAGGTCTTTGTTATTATTATATAAGAATTTATTTTTAGCTGTTGGATGTGGGTTTATATGGGATTGTGTTTTATAGACGCAAATTTTGTTTGGAGTGTGTTTATTAGATTAATTGGATAAATTATTTTGAGGATTATTTAGAAATTATAATAAATGTTGTAATATTTCGTATACTTGAATCTTAATCGTCTCTATTGTTCATTTATATGTTGGACTGTGTGAAGGCCATCAATTTGATATATGTAATTAGTTTAGAAAAGGTCATTAGCAGGGTCGCCTATATTTGTTGTATCTATCCGTTATATCAAAAAATGGTGCCAAACCAAATGTTTCGGATATGCAGTCTAATTAATGATGGTTATTAAATTTTAGTGAAAACAGATTAGCTGATGAATTATTATGGTTTGTCAATGAATTTTAGATAATATGGCATACGGGCGCTTCTAAAACAATTTTTGGATAGTTATCTTAAAATTGCTAAAACAAATGTGTCTCAAAAAAGAAATCTGGTTGATATGCAGTGTGAATATTAAAAAGAAGAAAATAGTGGCAAAAATCGTTGCAGCATAGGGAATTCAGGCTGGGAATAATTATCGTAAATTCATTTAATTCTCTTGGAGGATTATGATCTGTCGAATTTTCTTTAGGCTTTGATAACCGGCAATAGGTACTGTTTTTCAACAAGGTTCATTCCTGTTCTATTGTTCTGTTATTGTGTGCTGTTTTTTTGTTTTGTTTTAAAAAGTTTAGAAATTTATCTTAGGAATGTTTGGGTGAATTTTTTCTGTGTCCATTTTCTTTGTTTGAGCAATTTTGAGGATAGAATAATTTTTGTTCCTGGGTTCATGTCTTCAAAAATTTTTATTTCTGGTGTCTAGCTGATCAAAACTATATGGTGTTTGGACGTAATATATTATGCGTAGTTAGGCAATGTATGCTTAATTTGTTTTCTTATGCTGTCGTTATTTTTATTGTGAATTCCTCTGATTCATTCTCTTAAATTAATATATTTCTGCTTGATTACTGCTTGAGATGTGGTAAAATTATGTCGTTGGTAACACCAGCGGGTCGTTTATGGTTGTGAGTTCGTTTTCGCTTGACACACTTTTTAGTCAGTAATGGTGAGAGACCATTTTACATTGTCATGATATTATGTTGATTTATTTTTTGTTGTTATATTCATTGTTGGTACTATGTTAATTTTTGTTTTCTTTCATTTAAATTTTTTTGATAGACTAGGTTAGTTTTTTAAGTTAGATTATCTATAGTTTCTTTTAATAGTATGTTTATATTTCAGCTTAAAGGACTTCGCTTACTGTGAGATTCTTAAAGCTATTTCATTCTTAATATTATCGTGATTTGTAATTAAAACCAAGTTTTTTTTGTTCACTCAATGCGATTTTCATTTCAATTTGTAGATCTGTGCTACTGTGAAACTCGACATGCGGGGTTTTTGACCATAAAATTATTCACACTTCGTATATCGATGCATATATTTTCTCAGGTGCGATTTTCACTGCTATTATCATATTTGGTATCATGATATAATTGAATAATTGTGAATATTTTGTTATTTTAACTAGTATTACAGTCTTTGTATTGAACTTCCTCCACTTGTGGTCAATATTTATGGTATTTGTTTTCTTTATGAGTGTGTCCAACATATGTTTATTTGTTCCAGGAGCGAAATTTATTTCGAGCCATGCTTGGACAGTTATACGCATCCGTAAATTTCTGGCAATGTGAAAACATTTAGTTTACGGGAGAGGGTCACGCTTCCGATTTTTTTGCCGGAACTTAATTTTTGGGAGTTTCGGCATTCATTTTCGCTGCCGGAGCCCGATTTTTGGCATAATATTTCTTGAAAACAAAATGCAGGAAATGAACACAGTTTACCTTCTGGTACAAATGCTGGAAGAATGATCTGAGATCGGATTCACGATGAATAATACTTTCGGGTAAAATATAATTTATTTGGTTTGTAAAATTAAACGTCAAAATCCATCAAAAGTGCGTTTTTTATCTGCATCTGTAGTTCCATTATATTCTTCATTCGATCAAATGATTGCGACTGGAGGAAACATAATCTTTACTTGCAAAAAGTAAGAATTAATTATTTAAAAAATTAAAACATATTCGTATGTCAAAAGTCCACTGCCCCCCCAAATTGTGTATATAATATACAGTATATAACAAATTTATTTATATTAAGTTAGCCGTAACAAACGATTCTATCATAAGCGATTCAAAAAAGAAAGATCCATTTAAAACCATGACCAAAGTCCCGATATCCTTCGAAACAGCATCTTTAACAAATCTGACACAGACTTCAAATTAATTTTTTAAATGAAGTTATTTATTGATAAAATGCAAGGGATATGGAATACCGACCCTCAAAGTACAAATTCTAAATATTTGAAAAATGCGTAATCTGAGCATTTGATTGGTTGATCCTTTCTTAATGTAACCAATAAAATCGGCCTATTCCGCAATCCAGGGTTTTGATTGGGTGCTCATATCTTGCGTTGTTTTTATCATTCAAATATTTAGGATTTGTACTCTGAGGGTCGGTAATCCATATAACATGTTATTAACATAAAAAAATATGTTTCTGCCTGAGAAAATTAAAAGTGTAAAATAGCAAAAGTATTTTCAACTTCGAACACTCAAAAATTAGTCCTTTTGCAGCTGTAACTAATTAAGAAAAGATAAGATTGTTTTTTTTTAATTTTTTAAAATATTTGAAATCGGTCTTTAGAAATCGAATGATATAATTCAAGGAGAGTCTCCGAGATCTATGCCATGTCCTGTTCATAATACAACGAGTAAGCGACGAATGTTTAGAGGTAAAGTTTACTTTTTTGGCTTCAAAGTTCGTAAAATGTGTCCAAATAACAAAAAACGGACCAATTCGGATAGGCTGTTACAGGGGTTTTTTGGTCAATTTTTTTGTGATTTATGCCAGACTAGCAAAATTGGTCTTTAAAATACCTTTTTTCGACATTTGAAGTCCACTCCTGAATCAATTGTTACAAAGTTTAATGAAGTTGATTTTTGACCAATGAGAAGCGAGAATTTTTTCAAAAATTTCGATATTTATTCCTTGGTCTCTTAAAAATTCTGATAAAATTGTACATTTTCATTTTTCCATAAATATTGTAGAATTCCAATGCTGAAAACCTGTAACACCCTAGATTCGGATCAACTTTTTGTATTTTTTTAAATATGTTTTGTCATTTCAACATTATGAGAACGGTGTAGACACCGAGAAGCACCCTGGTTAAGAATTCAGTAACGTTTTTTTATTAAGAATCTAGAACATATAAGAAAATGAAATCGAGTCAAAGTTCGAGCATGTTTGGATCGACATCAAAACGAACAAGTCCACTTCCTGGCAGATTTACACAATTAATGTGAATAATTATACTGCAGCCGGACAAATGAAAACGCAAAGATTTTACTTTTTCAGTGAGAAAGGGGCTAAAAAACACAAAAAACAAGGTTTCTATGGAGAAATAGTAAAAATCCTTTGACCAAATATTTATAACTTCTAATTCAACACGGCGCTCACACACATGATCAAATTATTTCTTGTATAATTCTGTCAGTTTTGGTAACGTTTTTGATTTATTCATTTTCAACCATTATTTAATAAAGAATTTTCCGTACAGATTTCAATACATAAAATGTTTTCGATTTGGGAAGTCTAGAACTAATAATTAAATACATGTACAGGGTGTAAGGTTTTTCCTTCTTTTTTCCAAACTGGT
>SCLH01001375.1:82597-102964 GCA_004367855.1 Oikopleura vanhoeffeni
CAACCAATCAAAACGGCGGAAATCAAGTGTAACCAGTTTGGAAAAAAGAAGGTAAAAACCTTACACCCTGTATATATTATCTGGAAAACAACTGTATAACTAGCGTGTTCACCAATCGATTTTCGGCCAAAATTGACCTCTTAGGGTTGATTTTCCGCTATGTATAACTTATAAATAAATTACAAAGAGAAAATATTTTTTTGAATTATGTGAAATTTGCGGAATGAAAATTTAGAAACAAAGAATTTCTTGCTTTTGTAAGAAATATTGAAACTTTCATGAAATATTTTCGGAAGATATCCTAATTCGACCAACTTCTTAATAGTAATTCAGTGATTTTCTTGAAATGATCTTTTTAATTCCGACCCATCTAAACCCCAGATTTATTATCAACATTTAATTTCATCTTCAGCCCGTTAACTTATTACAAGTGGAGGCCATTTTGTGGACAATTTCGATGATATTTGGCATTTTCGGCGATATGGGGACATAAATTAGGTTTTTTTCTTTAAAATTGAAAAATGCGTGGGTGTTTAAAATGATGTGAAATGCCAAAATGTGTAGAATTATTAATTCTGAATTAAGTACGCCGCCAGGAATCTAAATCTTGAAATGTCACGTTATTCATGCCGCACTCAAATTAATTTGTGATAAAAACCATTAACAAATGTGTTAATTGTGCGCACCTGAGGCCCGATTCGCTAATTTAGCAATCTGCTCGACACAAAAAATTCTCCTTATAAATTTATTTCTCTCACTTTATGATTATGGAATAACCGGAACGTCAAATAATACATTTTTTAAAATGACTTATTAATAAATTATTATAGCTCAAAAAACCCTACAAAAATTTAAAAATGTGACGATATTGGATTTTTCGGCGATATAAGCACAGGAAAGATTCTTGCTATGAATCGTGAATTGCGTTGTTTTTTCGGCGAGCTTGGCAAATTTGACGATATAAGGCCCCCTGTATCATGAGACCTAAATCGGTGAAAAGAAATACAATGTCAAAAGCAAATTTTATTAACTTTCATCTGTTCTTTTAACAGAAATTGGCATTTTAGTCGTATTTGCTGCGTATTCTTGCACGTAAACAGTCTAAATCGTCAATATATGTTCCAGTTACTTCATCAACACAAAAACAGTTCATTAAACATTGCCATTTCCGATATAAATTCTCATTTTTAACTTGACATACTTAGGTAGTTTATTTATTAAGTGCCAGTGGCACTGTGCCACCCTTCTCAATTTTTGGCATTCAACTACCAATTTGGAAAGATCAATGAAAAAATTTTATATATTTGATTTCACATCCGGTTCATCATAAACGGGAATGTAGATTTTCGGTAGGTTCGAATCTCAATGCGCTCAATTTTTTTTTATCTCAAAATAAGCCAGAAAATTAAATTTTTATGCCTTTTTTCATTCTTATTTCACGATTGTTCACACCTTTACTGCTTGAAATTTATTTTCGATGAATTCCTGGAACAAAAAAAAGAATTTTATTATTTTCTCAAATTGTATACTGAAAATTCCTATATAATATATTGCCGGTTACCGGTGCACCGGTAGTCCGATGAAAAAAATGTCCATTGAGCTTTTTCAGTTGGCAGTTGAATACAAAAATCGTTTCTCGATATAATTTACGATTTTCCTGTAATCGTCATGAGCAGGATAGCACCCATCAAAAAACTACCTTAAATATGGGAATCCCAATTTTGCATCAGGGATTCTTCATGTTTTCGAAGTGCACAGGGCTCTGGGCGCACAAGCACAAAGTAAAAATACAATAAAAGCATTTCTCAGAACTTAATTTTTCCTGCGTATTTTATCACGATGCGTATTTGTTTTCAAGAGTAGTTTTGAAAAAAAAATTAATAAATATTTATTTTTTGTTTTCATGAATAATAGATTTTGCTTTAGTTTGAGCTTTGTTCAGTTTGAGCTTCCAGATTAGAAAATTGCTCTGTGGTACTTTGAACTAGCTATTTGACAATAGTGTGCAATCTAAGATGCATAATCATCGAAAACACTAACCAAAGGGCTTTCCTGGCAATTTTTTTAGGGCTTTTTTCGTATAAAAAAAGGACTTTTGCAAAAAACACAAATGAGGTGCTTAAAAATGAGTGTTGCTGATTTTAACCTCAAAAGCCGTTTTTTTACAGCAAACTGGCAAAAAAAACATAAAAAAAATAATAAGAACTCGTCGCAATTGATTGCATCAAAAACAATTATTAACAAAAAATTGAATGACGGCTTTTATTTAAATTAAAATGGAAACAATTATTTATACAGATTAGTTCAGGGCAGTAAATAATATTTTTGCAAGACATACATAAAATATAAATCAAAACTGGTTGTTTTTCAGCACAAAAAATGCTTTAAATGTTTAAAAATAAATTCCACTTTCAGGGAGTGGGCGTCGATATCTCAGCTTCACGTTATAAATAACTTTTTGATACACCTATTTTGTTAGAGGAATTTTCTAGCCAAGTTTTTTCACTTAGTAAAATTTTTTTGTCGGTTTTGAGATTTTTTCAAAAAAGTTGGTTTTTCGGTGGCGTGTGAATTAAACGTTAAATAAAGGGTTGACGATTAATTGAGATTCTCAGATAACTTTTTGATTGCCCTTTTTTGTAGAGAATTTGTCATTGAGTATTTTAAGTCGTAGTTTTATTATCTGAATTTTGAATTTTTTTTCAAATAAAGTATGGTTTTACGAAAATTTTATAGTTCGGAATTTCAACAGAAACTAGAAATTCACAAAGTCGTTTCCTTAGGACTTTGGAAAGAATTAAAACATTAATAAAAGGGGCTACAATTTGAACCTTATATCTAGGCTTTGCGGGTGAATTTGATGAAACAAATTGAAAATTTTCCATATCTTGTATTCGGGACAAGACTGGGTTTAATAGTTTCGAAAGGCGGCAAGAGATTAGAGGGTTAGTTCTTTTCTCGCTTAGTTCTGATTGTTTTTGTCGCCTCGATCAAAATGCCACTTTTTGGTGGCAAGGGTTAAGGGATTAGAGGTTTTTTGCTTCGGTTCTAACTTTTTGTGTCACGTGATTAAAATGAGATTTTTGGTTCAGTCATAGCAAATCGAGGCCTCTGCGGGCGCGTGATGGAGCACAAAGAAATAGCTTTTACCAACCTTTTCTTCAGCCGGTTTTCAAAATTACTTTTAGGACTAACAAAAGGAAAACTATTGCCATTTGGTAATACGCACATATAACCGTATTTTAATTATCAACTTTAAGGGTTGGGGAAGCGACGCTTTTTGTAGGCATTTACAAATTAACCAAATCGAAAATATAAAAATATGTTTCGCTGATGAGTCGACACCGAGAAATTTAATGGGTCTTAACCAGAAATCTTAATCTGCTCTAAGAATTTTTCTTAAGGGGGTATGCGACTCTGATTTGACATTTTCTATGTGAAATATACTGAAAAACTAACAGGTTCATTGAGAAAAACCGGAAAAATGCTAAATTTGTTAGATCTATTCCTTGATCTTGCGAAAAAATACATCACAAATTATATTTTGACCATTACAACCAATAGGTACAGTTATCGTAACAAGGTGGACCTGTTTCCCAAACTTGCAAAAACTATTCTCCTCCCAGACGGTATATCAAATCGACTCAAATATTCACAAGATCACGTAACAGGAGTAACAGCCAATCTTTTCTTCGAGGGCTTTTTTTGATCCGGCGACTGAACAATTCTTTTTTGAATTTTTTTTGAAAGCGAATTATTTATAACTTCAGACATTGGTCGGGTGTTATGCACTAATCAGTGGGAGAATAATTATTCCACATGGAAAAATTTCCTCAATATTGGAGTTTGTTTTCCATGAAAAATGAATAAAAACAGTTTTTTAGGAAAAAAAAAATGACCTTCAATTGCGATTAAATATCGAAAATGTCCTGGACTGTTCAAAATGTAAAAGTAGCCTATAACAACCCGAAATTTAATTGAGATTTTTTGGAGGAAAAATAAAATAGTTTATAAAAATGCGTGCAAATGACACAAACCGGTCGTCACAAGCAAGTGATGTAAATTTTATAGGTAGTTCAGAAACCAATATTCCCTTGACCGCTTCCATCGGTGGATACGGAAATCAAATAGATATCAGTTAAATAACACAACTCATTCGGCCCTGATTTTTTAAGAAGAATTCACAAAAGCATCAATAAAAAATTTGGACCTGATTTGCCCAAAATTTTCATAATGATTTCTAAAAAAGGTCGACAAAAAATGACTCAATAAACATTGTTATGATTTTTTAAACAGCATTCAGAAAAATAGTAAAACATGCATGAAAAAAAGTTAAAGTGGCTATTTTTTTGGCGTTTTTATTCACAGATTTCACAAGAAAAAAACAAAAAAAATTTTTGGGGGTAAAAATGCGTGAAATTTTAATATATGTTTTGAATTTTTTTGAAAATTTTTACGAATTCAAAAATAAAGTTCTAACTCAAATCTTTCCTAAAATTACCGCGTGAGTTTCAAGTAGCGAATCCAAAATATTGAAATGATGTCGTTTGAGTGCAACAAAAAACGTGGGTTTTATTTACAAAATCGATATTTTGATGTAATAGCTTAGTTTCAATAGCGAAGTCAACTTTAGTGAAAATGTTAACTATTTAAAGAAATTATATAAGATACTCTATAAAAAATTAAACTATTTATGAAAAATATTTTATAAAAGACAAAAACTTTAACATAGGTACCAACAATTGTAGAACAACAAAAAATAAAATAAGATTATCTGAAATGTGTTAAAATGGTTCGTCCCTTTGACTTCTAAAATTGTGTCGGAAAAAGACACACTGACCGGGCCCGCTGGTGTTCAAACCGAATATTTCCTCATCCAGGGCCGATAATCAGCAGGATTATTAATGTAAGGAAAATGATCGGTTTCATAATAAAAATAGCAGCCTGCTAGGTTTTCTCATGCCCTCTAGGCGACTAATTATTACGGTCAAAACCCCCTGTTTTGAAATCAGACTAGAAGAGAAATATTTTTGAGAATGCCGGAAATTTTTTATTCAAATTCCTCCGGAAATTGACAGAGAAATTTGCCTCCTTGAAATTCCTAAGGATATTTTCAAACCTATTTTTATACAAGAACAGGAAATTGAATTGTTGAAAAATGCTTGCGGTCAAAGCCTGCAAAAGTTCGAGGGTTATAATCTTCAAGGAATTAAATGGTTTTACAAAATATTTTCCAGCTGGAATTCCCTTGCTCTAACACAAATAAAGACTGCGGATAAAATGAGGGATTTTGTGCATAAATCATTTTTATATCTATTTTTTCCCTTAAATTTTAATGAAAACTCAAAGATTTTATTTCAGGGTCATTTTTTTCTGCAGTTAAGGGGATCATATCCGAAGCGCTCCTTCATCACCTTTTTCTAGTGTTATGGAATTTTGCTAATATTTTATATCTATTTTTTCCCTTAAAATTTAATTCTCAAATTGAATTTAAAATCGAAATTTTTGATTAAGGTTCAATTTTTTCTGCATTTTAAGGGGGTTCATATCCGAAGCGCCACCTTATTCGCCATTTTTCTAGAGTTATGGGAATTTTTGCATAAAATATTTATATCTATTTGTTCCCTTAATTGAATTCAAATGGAATGAAAATCGAAATTTTGATTTTAGGCGTCATTGCTTTTCTGCATTTAAGGGGATCATATCGAAGCGCTCCTTATCACTTTTTCAGTGTTTATGGAATGTTTGCTTAAATATTTATATCTTATTTTGGCCTGTAAATTTAATTCTAAATTGAATTAAAATTCGGAAATTTGAATTTAAGGTCATTTTTTCTGCATTTAGGGATCATATCCGTAAGCGCACGCTTATCGCCATTTTCTAGAGTTATGGAATTTTTGCATAAATATTTTATATCTATTTGTTCCTTAAATTTAATTCAAACTGAATGAAAATCGAATTTTGATTTAAGGTCATTTTTTCTGCATTTAAGGGGATCATATCCGAAGCGCATCTTATCACCTTTTTTCTAGAGTTATGAATTTTTGCATTAAATATTTTATATCTATTTGTCCTTAAAATTAATTTCTAAATTGGAATTGAAAAGCGAAATTTTTGATTTAGGGTCATTTTTTCTGCATTTAAGGGGATCATATCCGAAGCGCTTCTTATCACCTTTTCTAGAGTTATGAATTTTTGCAAAAAATATTTTATATCTATTCTGTTCTTAAATTAATTCTAAATTGAATGAAATTCGAAATTTTTGATTTTAGGGTAATTTTTCTGCATTAAGGGAATTCATATTCCGAAAGGTCGCTGCCTTATCACCTTTTCTAGTGTTATGGATTTGTGCTTAATATTTTATATCTATTTTTTCCTTGAAATTTAATTCTTAAATTAATTAAAATCGAAAATTTTTGGATTTAAGGTCATTTTTTCTGCATTTAAGGGGATCAGTTATCCGAAGCGCTCCTTATCAACCTTTTTCTTATGAGTTATGGAATTTTGCATTAAATATTTTATATCTATTTGTTCCTTAAAATTAAATTTCTAAATGAATGAAAATCGAAATTTTGATTTAAGGTCATTTTTTCTGCATTTAAGGGGATCTATCGGAAGCGCTCCTTATTGCTGATATTAAACCTACGCGTTATTAATTGGTTTGTTTGATTTACACAGAGAGAAGGGTTTCATTTTCAGCACAAACGACATCGCCACTTCAACTCACGCGGATATAAAAAAACATTAATGAGCTGATATACATTTATTGCTGGGGTTCAGCTAAACGATAATAAGCACAAAAAAATAAACCAACTAATTATTTTCGTAATGTAATTGACGCCAGTCTGCCACATCGCTGCATTACCCCCTTAAGTTGATAATTAAAATACGGTTAATGTGCGTATTACCAAATGTGGAAATAGTTTCATTTGTTACGTAAAAGTATTTTGAAAACCGCCGGCTGAAGAAAAGGTTGGTACCAAGCTATTTCTTTGTGCTCCACAGCCGCCTGCAGGAGGCTCGATTTCTATGACTGAACCAAAATTCCATTTTTACACGTGCACAAAAAAGTTAGACCGAAGCAAAGAACTCTAATCCCCTTAATCCCTTGCCCCAAAAAGTGCATTTTGATCGAGCGACACAACAATTTCAGAACCTAAGCGCGAAAAAGACTAAACCCCTCTTAATCCCTTGCCGCCTTCGAACTATTAAACGCCAGTCTCTTCCGAATACAAGATTATGTATTTACGGAGGAGTAGGCGTTTGCGCGAGGCTCCCAAATAAGCTGTTTTGACCACTAGAATCAAAATTTTGAAAAAAATGCTAACATTTTGTGATGTGCATCTATTCATTCTTAATTGCAAATATTAATAGAAAGTGATTAGAGTTGAATAAGGAGTAGGCTTTTTAGTGCTTTAAGGGACGCCTACTGAAAGTCATTTTTTGAGCGTAGGTTAAAGTATCAGATTCTTTGAATAGTACTGGCAATTTCCTTAAGAGTTGTACTACGTATTTGGAAAAAAATAAATTATTTCTGAAGCCAGGTTTCTCAGAAACTTCACTTAAAAAGGTCAAAAAAGAGCCCAATTATCGACCCCACTCCCTTGATTCGACGAATAGTCATTTCGCCTTTTGATATCATTGTCAGTTTTGTGAAAGACGTTTTTTGAAGTCGTCTTGGGAATCTCCCTATTTTAAATAATGGGAAATTAAGCTTATGCTATTTCCACAAGCAAGTTGAAGTTTGAAAAAATTGAGGATATATCGACGTCAATTTTTTATTGCATTTATCTATGCTTATTTTTTCATTATAAAATTTTGTAAAATCTTGTCCTTATAAAATGTTTTTGTATTTTTTAAGCCTAATTCGCTTAATATCAAAAATAATTTCACATTCTTACTTATTTGAGTATTGAAATCCCCTTCAGGCACCAAAGATCTCTTATGAGTCCGAGTTGAAATCCATCATATCAGGAAAACTAACAGTTCTTTTTCTGAGGCAATTTATTTGTTATCCTCAGAAATGAAGCGGGCTCTACGTGTGAAAAAAAATAAAAATCAACCAGTGATGATTTCATTCTAGAATTACTGATCTATTGCTCTCCAGAGATTGTTACAAGTAACTTTTCAAATTATCTCGATCTCTATTCATGAAATTATTTTTGTCCGTTTTTACCATTTTTGAAACATTTGAGTTGATTTTTTTCAATGCTCGAATTGCAGCTTTTTTGTAGATCAAATCATTCTTCTGTTTTGAAGTGATCCATTGAGAAATTATTTCATGAACCTGCTCGTAAGAATAAATGATATTTTCGATACAATCATCTTCTAGAAAGTCGCTATCTGAAATTGTATTTATTTCTATTTTTGACAAGTCGCCTTCGAAACAGTTTTCCTCGTAAATATTGCGAGATCCATTTATAACAATTTTCAGTTTTTCTTGAATATGCCGATTTTGAACCTCAGCTGACAAAGGATTGTATTAATTAAATCGACGGCTCAAATTAAGCGCCTGACACCATGAATCATGCTGCATAATTAGGAAAGAATCGAAAATTTTGAAATTACAAGCAAGCAATTTTAATTTGGTGACGGAAGCAACATAGCCTTTTAAATTTGTCTTTCCGGCTCAAATCGAAATATAACGAGTTTAAAATGCCTTGTTGCAAAAATGAAAGCCGCGGAAAAGATGGCAATTCATATGAACCTTAGAAATCTCAACGACTTATATTTATGCATCAACTTTGGACCACATAAAAACTTGACTTAGTTTTCATTGATGAATTTAAAATTGGCAAACACGAAAATAAATTGTCGACAGCTTCGAAATTTTGAAAAAAATCAAGTTTAAAATCTCAAATTAAATTTGAGCAATTGATAGTTCTGACTTGATAAAATTCGCCAGCAATAAAACGTAAAAATAGGACATTCAAAGCATTTTCATAAATCATGTCAATGGGATGTAATGGTAAATTGCTCGTGCAGTTTAAGGTATGCCCGACAAAGTTTGATCGACTCAGATTTAATTGATTTTTCGAGCAATTTTAGGTTTTGTGGCAAATATGACTGTGAAAAATTGTTGGCTATCAATTGGCTTGAAATTATTCTTGAATTTATTTCGAAAATTGCCAAACCAAAAGATCGGCAATTTAAAAAACGGTTGTTTGTTTTTGAACACGTAGATGGTGAAATTTAAATTTTTTATTCGCATGCATCATTTTTATTCACAATTTTCAAGAGCGAGGTGTTCGACCCAAAATATTCAACGCAATGTGAATTGAAAATTGGAAAATTTACTTCTCATCCCAGAATTTGAGAGGCTTCACGATATAGTTTTCAAAAATCATTTATAGAAAATCATTTTATAAAAATGTACCGAATGTGTTTTAGCTTTTGGGGTTTTCCCCGTGGAGATTCAAACGCCCCTTAAACTCGATAACCAAGTCGCGCTCTGATTGGTTAAGCGTGAATCTTCTCGGGGAAAACCCCGAAAGCTAAAACACAGTCGGTACAAAAAAAAGAAACAGAAAATTATTTCGAGATCTTATGCTTAATTATTATAAAGATCTCACAGTCAAAAATTGGTTGGATTAAAAGAGTTAACTTAATATCTTCTTGTATCCTCATGACAAGCTCTATTTAGATATGATTTTGCTTGCAAAGCTTGTTACACAAGCAATATTCAAAACTTTTTATTTCTTGTTAATTCACAGCATAAAAGCAAAAATAGTTTTCCTAGATTATTCAATCCCAAAACTAAGCACTTTTTAGCTGATGTCTCTAATTGGTTCATGAAATTATCGAGTTCACAAATTGGTTGCGCCAGTGCAAAAGCGTGAAGTAAAAGTGTGCATTTCATGATTTTCGTATTTTGATAATTCTCAGCTCTAATTCTTGTTCCAAAAACTTCGAGAATTTAAATTGTCAACTAAAAATTAAATTCATCCTTAACATAGATCGAAAAGTGCCTGGAGCAATGTTTAATATGGTTTCTGAAGTGAGGTATTCAGATTTGCTTAGTGTGCTCGATATCCATGATATTTCATAATTGAGAAAACTTAATAAAATAGACTGTCTGGCCAACAAGACAAAAATCTAAAAATTTCAATTACTTGGGCTGTACTTTTTATTCCTTAGTCACAAAAAACACAATGTTTTTTTTTCAATTTTTCTTATCATTTATTTACAGATTGCACAGAAATTTCTTAATTTTGCAAAAGTCTATTTTTAATTTTGAGTCACAGATTCTATGAACAAGCAAAAGTTTTAAATTTTATCAAGACCTGATAAACCGTGATTCGAATAATGAATCTAGTAAAATTCATGACTAAATGAAAATTTTGGTCGGAATTGTTTGATTTTACACTATTTAGTTTACAGTTCAACTTCAACCCGAAGAAATAAGTTATGTAACCACTTTTAATAACCGAATAAAATTAAAAAAATTTTCACAGGCCGAACCGTACTGACAAAAAAAATTTCCGTGTTTTGAAAATATGGTTTATTGAAAAATAAAAGTTGGAATTTTTGAAACAATTCAAGATAAATTACTGACCATCAGTTTGACGACAACCGAAAAAGGTTTGTGATTTGAATTCAAGCCGGTTTGCTCCGTACGATTAAGCATGTTTAGAAGGCTATTCCAGGGTTGTAAAACGTATGGCTTTTGCGTGGGTTTTTCCATCCTATTTTTGCGTAGGTTTAAGCAAAAGATAGGCAAAAAATGGGGATGGGGATAGAAAATCTGGTCGGGGATGATCCCTTTTACAACTCTTGGGTACTCGTCGGTGGTTTATAAGGTCTCAAAGGCATTATAAATGTCTCAAATTAATAATGGGTTGTTAAAATATGCACTACCAATCAAATAACCAAAACTAAATTTCCAAAATTTTTTACCAAAACTTTAATATACATTAATGTATCTCCTTGACGTAAATTAAGTTGTTGGTCAATGTTTCTCAGGCTTTCGTCTGAGCCTATTTTCGAAAAAATCGAACCGCAATTTTTTCCGAATTTTTTTCACGTGACCTAGAAAAATTCATATTTTGAAAATGGGATCAAATTTTCAAACTAAATTTCCTACAGAAGTTTCAATTTTGTCAGTGGTATTTTTTTCCCAAAGTTGACCGGATTTCAAAGTGAAGCCTGGGCGGAGATAAATTTTCTGACAACAAATGTCCAAAAAACGTTGGTTTATTGCATATTCTAGAGAAAATATAGCACTTCATGAAAACTTTTTCCTAGAGAAGTTTGGCCTACTAACTCCTTGTCTTGCTTATGTATCTAAGAGTGTATGCATACAAAAAAGATCCGGCACATTTCCCACGCAAGCTAAAGGCTAGTTCTAAGAAGTGGCTTTTCTCAATAATATTCTAGAGGCCTTGTGTAGCAGATTTTTATCGATAAATTCACTTCCAGCGACGAGTACCTCTTATGAGTTTGGAAAAAAAACATTATGAGATTTGTGTAGAACATAAAAAATCTTTTTATCTTATTATCTCAAATCCGCTCAAAATCACCTTCAAATATTTTGAAATGTTCTATACATAGCTATCTAATAGACGACGTGACAAGCGGCTATATCCATGTGTTAATGTATAATTTTCTTGCGCAAAATCGACAAACGGTAAAATTTTTAACTTAAAAAGAGGGTTTTTCGTGTCGATTTTAATGGTTGACACGCCCCTTAAAATTGTTTTTTATTTTGAAGACAAGTTGTTTTTTCATCAAATTGACGCGGTCATGACTATTAAGCGCCAAACTACATTGTTCCTGCATGCATTTCATTCATTCACAGTAAAGATTTCACCAGTTCAAATTGCGGTGCTTTTAAAAAATCGGAATCCCTACCGTCCGACGGTTACCGTCATCTTATTTTGGTTATAATAATTTTTTTTTTATATCCCTTATTCACACTTTTCTTAATATCCCGGCCCTACTACTTAAAAACACACTACGTTTCCTAATCAGGGCCGGGATATTAACAAAAGTGTGAATAGGGGATATATTCTGTTTTGTCATTTCAGGCTTTATTTAGATTATTCCTTGATACGGAATTGTTGAGAAATCGTATGTCGGCCTTGCATGTATGCGGGAGTTAACTACTTATACATGACAAATTTGCCCCTGCTGAATGAATATTTTATTAATTTCACACGTTTAATCAATTTGTTCCAAACTTAATAAATGAAAAGAAACTAAGAGCTAAAATGAAGTGTTTTCATCTGACGAATTCAATCACACCTTTGGAACTACACTTTAAAACAAGGGCTCAGAGAACGCAAAATTTTGATCAAATTAATTTTTTGATCGTCTGAATTTATTTTTTGCTGGTGAAACGTTTTTTCCCGAGTAATCACCTATTGTACCTAAGCGTTTTAAACGTTACTTAGTAGCTTTATGTTATTCGCTCTTGAGGGGTTTAAAGTATAAAGAAAAAAAAGTTGACGCAAAAACTTTGCATTTGAAAAATATGTGATTCGCTCACGGTAGATAGGAGAGAAATTGTCAACATACGCGTGAATAAGTATTGTTTCACCCTCCAGATAAAGTTTATAACGTTTGTATTAGATCCATCTGAAGGGTGTACCGGGTAAACTGTACCCCTCATAGAAAAACAAGATTTTGTCTTTTTAGGGCAAAAATCTTAAAGACTACACATTGTTGAACCCAATAGTTGAGTACAATGTGATATTTGAACAAACATCTAACATCCTGAAGCATTATTGAAGATCACTGATTGCCCGACAAATCAGTAACGAATTGTAATACTGTACTTCTAATTCCTGAAAATCCATAAATTTTGATCATAATGTTTTAAGTCAAGACAATATGCCCTATTCACACTTTTGTGAATATCCTGGCCCTACTACTTCAAAACACACTACGTTTCCTCATTAGGGCCGGGATATTCACAAAAGTGTGAATTGGGAATATATTTTGAAAATGATTTAAAAGTACTTTTCTAACGCTGTATTGGGATGAAAATACCACCAACTTACTTCAAATAATCCATATTTTCAGAAAAAAACTATAAGAATAAAATTAAGATTTTTGTTTGTTTGAGCCTCAATTCATAAAGGACCCTTAGGGGTACCCTCTTAAATAGTAACTAACAAACATTAAGAAGAAATTAAGTAACAAAAGCAATACAATTCACTTTTGGATTCGGTAAATACACATTTTGAGTTATAAATTTCAGGTTTTTATGCCAAGATATGTCATTTTCATGAAAGGTTTTTGCTGCTGAAAAACAAATCCAATCATTGTTTCAAAACGGAAATCACGGAATAATCCTAACACACTTCAATCTCAAGAAGTTTTAAAGTCACAAAATTAAAAAACAAATCTTTGTCTGAATAATCTCATTTTCTGAGGCCAATTTATATAATGCTGAGCATCAGATGCTCTTAAAATTGAATTTTTTCTTCAAACGACGCCTTGAAAAACATACATTGTATTTTCATGTAATTTATTAATATGTGCATTGGTATCATTTTTGAAGTCATGGTGATTCTGAATTCGGTTTTTCATGCAAAGTGTGGCATCTTGACCAAAAGAATAAAAATAATCCAATAATGAAAACTGCGCCAGAAAAGGAGCCGACGCCTATCACAGAACTCTCAAACAAACCAGTCCAAAAATAATTGTCGTTTAAAACTGTAATAGAATATTTCGTAATTCCACCAGATCCAAACAATCTACATTCGACCTGAACCGAGTAATAAAAATAATCGGGTTTTTCAAAAATTTTCGGTTTGCTTGAATTATATCATATATTTCGGAATATAATTAATATGATATCTTCCGTAATGTTGATACGATAGGTTTTGCGTCATAATCTACATATTTTAGCTAGTTAAACAAGCAGTTGTGGTATTTTTTGATGCGGCTGGAATTATGATTCTTACCTCTGGGTTCGATTCCCAGACTTCTCAAACTTTTTTATGGTCAACACCTCAAAAGTTACTGGAATTTTGAAGCTTTTTCAGAAATAAATTTTCTTAATCAGAAAAATGTGACAAAGTTTGATCGTCAATATAAAAAAATAATCATATCTTACTTTAATTGGTGTCAAATTGTTTCTGGTCAATTTCATCGAAATATTAGCCTGAAAAGACTTTTGCAGAATATTTTCTCTACCATCACGTACTTCCCAATAATAAAAATTTGTCCATTTATTTCTGGCGCAAAAGTCAAGCCCATTTTCAAGCATTTTGTAAGTGATCGTTTCTGGAACTTGAAATTTGTCGCTGAGTGATTCTGCTGATGCTGGATAATCAATAATGGACTCATCTTTCGTCAAACTCGGTTTAGGGCACACAATAAAGGGTTTTTTGAAATTGAAAGTTCACTTTAATTTTCCTTGAAACATTAAATTAATACATTTTATTTAATTTATTCACTTTAACAAATCAGTAAATTTTTAATCCTTTTCCCAACGGAAAAAATCCACCCTTAGCTTATACATTCACCACGCTGCATGTAATCTTAGAAAATTGTTCATCAGAAACATGATTTGACTTTACTCAACTTCTGAATTTGTGAAAAGACTCACCTTCAGGCGACAAATTTGCCAATCTAGAAATTTACTTACTTCTCAAATTTGGAAATTTACTTAATATTTCGCGACAAATTTGCCAATTTGAAACTGATGAGACACTTTATACGGCGTATAGTATACGCTTTCTTCCCATAAATAATAATTATACGGAATGAGAAGCCTGATATATTAAATTCTTCTTAATTTGCAAATTGGCAAATCTGTCATTGAAGGTAAGTAAACATGCAAACTGGCAAATCTGTCGCTAGAACGTAAGTTAAACCAAATCCTGTATCTTAGACGTTGGTTTTCGAAATAAAATACATGGGAAGTCACAATATTTTCGACGACATTGGCACTTTCGGCAATATGGAGACAGAAATAAAGTTTCCCTTTCAAAATTGAAAAGGCGTAGGCGTTCAAAATGATCTCATAATTTTTGTTTTGATTTTTAACACCCGTAGTGGCCAACAATCTCTGGACCCGTAGTGTCTTTGCACCATCCGTGGTATTGCATTTGAATCAAGCATATAACCGACGATCATTAGCAACATATATTTTTTCAATGATAATAATATTAACAAAAGATTTTCTACTGTCCTCTATACAAACAATTTTTGAAAAAAGTTTTAAAAAGTCATCAAATGTGAATAATAAAATTAAAAACTCTCTCATTTTCGCCGATTCTGACAAACAAGTGCAGAAATAACACGAATTTAGGGTTAATTTGACATTTTTAAATTTGAAATATTAAACCGTCATCAATTTGGGTATGTAATCTGCAAAAAAATTAAATGTTTTAAACAAAATTCTCTGGTAAAATGACTCTTAAATTTTTGTGGACGATTTATTTCTCTCCTCTTTCTGTCGCCCACGCATTCTTATGTTATCCTTATTTCGGAAGTTTGGACTTCTAGAATTGCTCTATTTAAACCAGAGGCCAATTTAAAATGCCATAAAAGTCTTAGAAATTTGTGACGATCTTTGAAGGGGGTACTCGGAGTGACTCAAAATTTGTTCGCCGTGCTTGACCCATTTCACATTTGTCTTTTTTCCAAGCCATTTTGAGGAGATTTATTTTGGTGACTCCGAGTGCGCACTCGGAGTGACCAAAATTTTGGTCAGTCTCAAGCTCAATAATTTGGTCACTCTTAGTCCGCACTCGGAGTGACCAAAATTTTACTTTATTAGCTGAACAAACATAAACTCTGGTGACCTGACTCATCATAAGCCTATGATTCATTAGCAGGTCCAATCAAATCGCGAGTTATGTATCATGTCCAACTCTTTTTTAAACTCTTATCGGTTATTATTTGCGAAAAAGTAAACAATATTTACCAATGCTTGAAAATGAATAATTAAATATATTCGAAACGTTCGCAACAAATAAAAATGAGAAATAATTTAACAGTTGACAATTTATTTTAAAAATAACAGTGAATTAAAATGCGGGTTAACTCCAGAGTAACTTCAGTGATCACGCAGTGAAAATGACCAAAATCTTCACCCTGAGCACCCTTAAAGGGAGTACCCCACGCAGTTATATTTCGCTCTCAGACATTGGCAGAAATCTAATTTTTATCTCATTCTCATTTTGTTATAGTTTCCACCGACAAATTAAAAAACAAATTTCGATGTAAAAAATTTGTTAAAAAAATCCAAATTTCCTATTTTTTTAAGTATAAATTTCCTTCTATTGTCTGTAACTTTCAAAGTTGAAATCGCGTTGACGCTGACTTTTGTCGCATGAGTTCACTTTGAATTTAATCTTAAACAGAAATAAAAAAATTTCATTTCGAAAAAAAAAATTCTGAAATTTTCTAGATTGGTAAATCGACGATTTTTTCAGAAATCAAACTTGACTGCGCATAAAACCCAAACTATGAAAGATAGCGAAATTATGGACCACATAAAAATCATAAGCTCGCAATTTTTAAGAAAGTGCTTTTTTCGCGAAAAAATTGCTCACTGTGCTCCAAATGAAAATGAACTAGCGCTCAGGTACCCAAAAACAGCCATTTTTGAGGACTTTATCAGTGATTGTAGGCAAACTAAAGGGAAAAAAAATTATTCTGAGCGCATAACTTTTTTTAACTAACAAATTTAGGTATGTCACAAAAAATCAGAAAATTATCGCTAAATGAAAGTTGAACAAGTATAAAGTCGAAAAATGAGGTTTGGACCGGTAAAATACCGGTACGATCATACAAAAAGCTTTTCGTTACTTTTTTCGAAAAATTCAGACAAATATCTCCTTGGTCTCAGAACATGAAACTGAAGCAAGTTTATTCAGCTCAGAACAAACGTTTGAAAACACTAAATGGCGTGGGGGTACTCCCTTAACTCGTAGACTTTAGAAGTGAGTCTGTACCCAGACTTGATTTCGGCCATCTAGCTTTCGCCCATCTTTAAAATACAATTCAGCAATTTGCAATAAAAAGTTGCGAAAATTACCTCCAGTTACACACAAAAGTGCTATATAATTGATTTAAACGTTTATTTATATTTTAAACTACGTCATATTCAAACAATTGCAATTTCAAGTTCATTGTATAAACTTGAACGTTCACTAAAATAATCGGCAGGGTCAATTTTCTCATGCAATATTAGAACTATGGGTCAACTATGTCTTACAGGTCACTAGAGAGCAAAATGGTTCAGATTCACAGGAGGATTTTGCTCTGGTGGCGCCTTTCAGTACAAGTTGACCCATAGTTGCTAATATTTTTCTTCAAAAGTCGACCCTTCCGATTCTGTTGAGGTACTTACAAGTCTCTAGATGAACTTTAAATTAACGATAATTGATATACGATACACCATTAAATGTGCGCGCATTCAGCAAGTCAAAAAATGAAAGTTCTCAGATCGTCTTAAAATGCATGGAGTGAGGTAATCGACCCAGGGAAGAAAAAGTTTCATATAGATTTTTTCCATTTTTAACTCCTAGGTGTCCAAAATGGCGTTTCTTATAATATGACTTAGCACAACTCGCGGCCACCCTATTACACCATATATCATTATTTGAAAGAGTACTCAAATCACGTCAAAACCACTTTTTCTCATTACACCAAAGTCCTAATAAAATCACGTGACGAAATAATCGAGAATAAGGTTTGGATATGTCATATATTATTCTTATGTCTTGAAAAATAAGATAACGTGACCTTTTAGGAAAATATCATTATGCTCAAAACTCTTAAATCAGGTGTTTATTTGTGCAACAAATTTGCGTGAGAGAATTTAGTGATTGTCTTAGTGATTGCTTGAAGGATTACACATCGATTAACTTTGGCGGTCCCAATATCAACACCCTTGCATATAATCCAACTCCAGACAATCACTAAGACAGCATTAGTAGGATTCGACCACGCGCTATTAAGATCCATTCATTTTGTAAGATGTACTTAGGTCGGGGAAAGGATTAAGCCACCGAATTGAAATTAATATTTTAAAAAAATAGATGGTGAAATTAACCATCAAAATCAAGCATCTTTTAAACACGCTTTTCTGTTAATGTAAAACTAACATTTGAGATTAGCTGTTCTTTTCCAAGCCCAATTTGCATAAACTCGTGCTCGTAACATTTGTTAACCGATTTCAAATACAAGAACAAGTAGATTATTACGCTTTTAGCAGGTAAATATGCATGTTAAATACATGTTTAATAAATGTAATAAATTCAAAATTGGCAATTTTTTGAGAGTCACGTTTAATGAAGATGTTTTATTGAGAGTTTAGAATATTCACCGACTCAAATGATTCTATTTTTGGTGCATTTCGTATCGCGTATTCGGCATCAAGATTTGTCAGGTTGTTGTTCACTCAAATTCAAAATAGGTTACGAATATAAATTGAGAAATAATTAACACTACATATGGTGTAATAAAGATTTATGTCAATTCATTATTCAAGAGATTGTGGGTATGGTAGCAGGGAAGGGCATCCGAGCAGATTTTGCTATTGGATTCGGAATTCTCGGTTCAAATTTTTGCTGATCGGATCGGACCCGAGCGTGGAAAAAAATTGTGATCGGATCGGAAGCCCGATTTGAAATTTGCTGATCGGATCGGACTGCTCGGATTTTAACTATTGTTTGAAAAAATGCGTACATACTGAAACAAAGTGTGATTTGACGTAGCTGGAAGGTTAACCCATTGTGAGCACAGCCAATATGTGGCTCTGCATACCTAATCATTCAAAAACGGCAAAAACGGATCGTAGAATCTTTTCTTTCAACAACATTATAAAGAATTTTGATTCGGGTTCCGAAAAAATAATTGAAATTTTTTCGAATGTTAGGTTCCGAATAACGGGGTGTTGATTTATAAGGATTTTTCGCCTATGTTTCACTTCCTGAAAAAATATTTTCAGAACTAGACATAAAATACAAGTGTGAGATTAGCCATTTTAAGAAAGCGTTTTGTGCATGCATAACAGTTTAAATAAAAATTTATTGGTATCTACGGGCAGACATTTTTTTTCGGAATTGAAAATTCTAAATTTCAACTTCAAGTATCCCATGGAAAAAATTAAATTATTATAAAAGTGAATTTAAAGCTATCTAAAGCTTGTCAAACAGTTTTACTTCATACCAATTAACTTGAAAATGATGAAAAAGTGTAATAATCTGCTTTTTATAGGAAAAATGAAAATTTTTAATCGAAAAATCATGATTTTCCATCAAAATTTTGACTTACTTATAAATTACTTTTGATGTATGAGATATAAATCAAAGCGGAAAACGGATGACGTAGGCCAGATACTTGTGCATCGTTTCGACGGAAAGGTCATTTGTGAAGACAACTGTGACCGTGTATCACGTGATATAGTATACTTGCGTTTTCTCACTATATTTTCAGAACTAAAAATTGAAATTCTAGAATATAAAATTTCGAATGCGATAATATTACTTCTCAACTTCCTTATGCAGAAAAAAATTCAAATTCCAAATGCTTAACCTTTCTGTAAACAGCGACTTAAAGTAGAGCCACGATGTGGCTCTTGCCTTGGCGGAACTTTTTTTTATATGCTCACAAGGGTTCATGGGCGTATTGTTGTTAAAAGTGAAAATTTGCACTTTTTCGTAACTAAAGCGGGTCCCCATTAAGTTATTTGGATCCGAGTTAGAACATTCTATAACATTTTTGGAGCTAGAGAGGATTTATGTTTCGTATTTGATCTTTTAACAGAAAAGATCACAATCGGCCAAGAGCGCTGAAAAAAGTTATGTAAATACTGAAATTAGAAAAAAAATCTTTATTTGAAGTTAGAAATTTGTCAACAAATCGGAAAAAAAACCGAGCGGCAAAAATATTGATCGGATCGGATCGGAAAAAAACATCTGATCGTTTGATCGACCGCTTGTTTTTTCCGAGCAGTATTTAGCTCCGTGCCCTTCCTGTATGGTCGGACGGCAAATTTTTTTCCTAATAATGTGAAAATTGTAGCCCTTAAAAAAAATATTACGTCAGTGCACAAAAAATTTAAAAATGTCAGCTACTGCTTTCAAATGTAAAACTGTTTAAAATTGCCTTTGTTCAAGCTCAGAATTTCTTGAAAATTTGTTTTCGGAAAATCAAAATCTTTGCTAAAACATAGAAATTTAAAATGTTTTGTTAATTTTTGAGAAGTAGCTAATAACACGTTTTAAACCTTTTGTACTGAACGTAATTTTTTCAAAGGCTAGAATTTGAAATATTTCACAAAGGTTAGCAAAAGTTTAAGCAATAAAATTTTTCGTCCTACCTTATTTGAGGTCTTCAACCCGAGATCGGATTTTCAAATGAATGTTAAGTTATTACGCGATTGACCCGACCCGACTTCGA
>SCLH01001376.1:0-79902 GCA_004367855.1 Oikopleura vanhoeffeni
AAGAGAGAGATTCCATTGGTCTGGGTTTTGCGTTAAAGCTGAGGTGTATTGTGAGAAAAAATGAGGCTAGATAGGCTATCAAAAAAATTCCTTGATGGAAGTTTGCCATTCTGAAAATTTGTTGTTCCCAAAATAATTCTTTGAAATTATTTTTTTAAAATTGTTCCAGAAGTTTTTCGGCGATTTTTTTCAAAATTGTTCAAAATGATCGGAAATGACTGATTATGGATATATTGAATATATGAGTACGAACGAAATAAAATTTGATACTGGAGACTTTTGGCTAAGAAATAAATTCGATAAATGAAGGATTATTCCGATTTTTCATAAATAGAACACTTAAATTTCCGACGATGAGTCTATATCTTCTCGGAAACGGAAAGTAGACCGACGAATTTATTTACATTTGATACTGTGCTGTAGGAGGGTTCAATAAACGTATGCCAAGTTTCACTCAATTGAAGTATCCTGCACTGTATGCAAACCTGTCTGGCGAAAGGGTCAAGTGTCCAAACAATTTTATTTTTTCGAATTTTGAAACTATAAACTCCTGCGAAAAGAATGCTGTGAATTTGAATCAGAAGAATGCTATCGACCTCAGGGATGGGCGCCCGAGCTAAAATATCTGCTCGGAAAATACCGAGCAGGTCCGAGGCAAACCGATCAGATCGTTTTTTCCGATCGAGGCCCAAAATTTCCGATCTGCGATCTGAGACTTCTCGGATGCCCTTCCTGATTGTGACCTGGTTCTATAATTTTCAAACTCAGACGAGATTGTTTTGGTTATAAATGACACACAAATTTGTAAAAAGACGAAAATTTCCATTAATAATTAAAATATAAGCAATTAAATTCATTAATTTCGTTTTTTTTCAGTTTTTATCATATATTTCTAATATCAACATTTTGTGGTTAGAGCTGCATTGAATGTTTTGTACATGCAACTAGTCATTCAAAACCTCAGGTTTATTTTTTCATATGCTTTTCCGCAGGAGTCGTATAGTTCAAAAATGTCGAAACAATAAGTTTTTTTGACACTTGAGCCTTCGCCAGAAAGTTTGCAACCTTTAAATTGGATGAAAACTTGGCATACAGTTTGTATTGAACCCTCTTACAGACAGGTATCAAATGTAAATACATTTGTCGTCTACTTCCGGTTTCCGGAAGATATAAGGACGATTTGAAATAAGGAATTTTCAAAACTCAAAAATAGGTATCGATGTTTTTAAGGGGGTTGTGGGTAAAAATTTAGATTATTGCAAGGACAAATTTAAATCGCTATAACTTTTGTAATATGCCGGAGAGAGTACATTGTGAATGCATAGTTATATTCAAACCGCGAGAATAATTGGTAGGAAAAATAATTATTTTTATAATTTTCATGACCAGAAGGCAATTTTAAAATATGCTAAATTTCAGCTGTTTAAACTGCTCGAATTCCGAATAAAATTCGCATTTTCCACAACATATAATTGTAAAACAAATTTTCTAGGATGTGTGCAAAAACCACGACTTTGTAATCTGGAGCTCTGATTATTTTTTTGACTTTTATTCGCTAAGAGAATGGAAATTGTTAGTTTTTTACAACAATGGAGAATTTCTGTTTTATCATTTTTGGGAGAGTTTGACCGAAATATGTGAAATATGAAAACGCGAAATTTTGGCGTTCACTGGAGTACACCCCTAAAAATGCAGCAAATTGTATGCAGCATTGAAGGTTTTTCTTTCTGATGGATAACAAAGATATCTAGATGCTGATTTACAGCATGCGCATTTCTTCGACAGTTATAATACGATGTTTTGTGTTCATAAACGAAAGAGATAGAGCGACAAATAATATTGCTTATGTATTTCAAAAAATTTGTCATGTGATAAATAAAAGCCACTTTGAATTGCTTTCATATTTTCAACATTTAGCACCCACAACCCCCTTAAGCTATCTTGTAAAGGATTTTTTTCTGGTCATTTTAAGACGCAGGATTTTTTTGTTTATGAAATTTTTTTAAACAAAAAATGATTTTAAGGTATTGACCCATAGTTGTTAATACGTTCATCAGAAAGTCGATTCTTCCGGTTCTTTTGAGGGTACTTTCAAGCCTTTACGATGAACTTGAAATTGACCTTGAACATTGACCGCTTATTTAAGGTCGACCACATTGTCGCCGACCCTAATCCTTAAAAACGCGTTCCTAAAAAACGCTTAATTTCCACTCATCGTCATTGACTCATCGTCGAAAATTTAAGTTTTGATATTATGAAAAATCGGAAATAATCCTTCATTTTTAGAATTTTATTTCTTAGCCAAAAGTCTCAGTATCAAATTTTATTTCGTTTGATACTCATATATGCAGTCATTTCTGATCATTTGAAAATTCCGGATTTCCAAAATTTTGAAAAAAAAAATCGGGAAAAAATTTGGAAAATTTAAAAAAAAAATATTTCAAAATTTTTTTGGGAACAAATTATTCAGAATGGCATCCTAAGATTTTTGATAGCCCTCTCAGCCTCTATTTTGGTCGAAACAAGTGGATGACAGCCTACAGCTTGTAAAGCAAATACCAGACCAAATTGGAACAAAAAATTATTGTCAGGTAATAAAAATATACCCCTTTTTTTCTTAATTTCAAACTACTAGTAACCAGAAAATTACTAGTTTTCTGCAGAAAAAAAAATTCAAAATTTACTCTAGCTATTTATAGCTGGTCTCAGATTTGAAATATGATATCTCGAATCGAGATTCTCGATCGCTCACAAAACAATTATTTATATCGCCGCGCGTCAAAATATATGCAGCAAAATGTGAAAAATATAATATAGATAATATAAATATAATATACAATTTGCTGATCAGCTGATGACCCAAAATCAGTACTACATTATGTTCTACACTTGATCGATTTGTCTTTGTCGGCTTCATTTGGGTTAAATTGCCGTTCAATTCTTTCGGAAAATAATGTTTTGAAATTTTTTTTCATTATTTCCAGTTTCATAAAAATCACTTGTGAAAAAATTATTCTTTGTATAGAGACTGCAGAAATAATAAACTTATATCAAAAGAATCCTCAAATACTTTCCTAAAAACTGGCTTCCTCAGAATTTGGATATTATGTATCGTTTTCACACAATTAATTTTTTAAGAAATTTTGGCAAAAATCCTAAAAAAAAGAAGGAACAAATATCTTTCGAACGGCTAATCGTATGAAATTTCAATAATATTTTTGGGAATGAAATTGCAAACTCTATGACGCATATGAATTGTAGGTCTGTGAAGATGTTTTTTCTGCGCCGTTTTCACCCCCGAAATTTTTTTTGCCTTCAGATAGTCAAAGGGTGTGAGGGGGTTAAGATGTGATTTTTGGCGAAACTGTGATACAGACAAAACATTTTCATCTGGGCATTTCTGTTACCAGCGGCTGGTAATACCAGCTTTCCGAAAATTTAAAAATAATAGATAAAAATAATAAAATTTTCGCCATATCCTTTTAAGAGTGGTCAAGTAAGTAAATTCCGGTAGTAAACTAGGGGTGTACTTTTTCTATATAAGATAGGGCGAAAATTTAAGGATAGTTTTAAGTTAATCAGACAATTTGAACGTACACCTCCTTCTCAAACGTCCTGACAACAAACGTCCTGACAGTTTCTCAAACGTCTTGACAAAAATTATCAAATCATAGGTGTCAGGACGTTTGAGAAGGGGGTGTATGCGTTGTTATTTCGGCATATTGAAAATTAATACTTATATCTTTTCAATTTTGGTCTTCTCCCTTCCAAAAACGTTTATCTATTTCAGTCCGAATTTCATACCATGAAAATATATCAATAAATTCAGTTAAGTCAATTAATTATTCGAGTCATTTAGCTGAATTAAGTCAATTAAATATTTAAGTCTGATATATCAATTAAATAATTGCCGATCTAGGGTGTCCAAGGACAAAACTGATTTTCTCGAAATTACCCAAAAAAGTTCAGAAATTTTCTGGACAAAAAAGTTATGGATTATGCTTTTTATTTATTTTGACCAAAAGGTAGGCAAAAAAATAATTTACGCAGATTGGCTCTTTAACGCCAAAGTGTACTGTCCATCAAGCCTGTTTACATCTCCAGAAGAGCACAAAAGTTCATCTTGGATACCCTATTCTGATCGTTTATTGATACGCTTATTTTAATTATTCAATAATTTCAAATTGGAGGGCTTGGAGCTAGTCGGTTGCATAAAAACCGATGAATTTCCGGTTTTTTACCGAAAATGACAATTTTTGAAAAAAAATTAAATATAAATATTTTCGAATTTTGGTCCAGATGGCTAATTTCGTTTTTTGTTAAAAAAAAGTTAATTTTTGACGTTTGTATAGCTAGATTTTACAAGCTTATAATTTATAGAAACGGAAACCCGTCTAGTTTAATGTTTCTACAGATGTGATCAGTAATTTCAACTTTAACACATTTAACGTATGTTTAAAAAAGTGCATATTATTTTAGGCGGTTAAATGTCAAGGTAGCATTTTTGTCGATATAAATTAGAAAAATTTTATCTAGTGGGCCGAAGAGTGTTTATATAACAAATTCGCTTATTTTCGTTTGATCATTAATCCCAGCGACTCAGGGTCCTTATCGCAAATTGTCCTCTTCCGTCGGTGGCGACGCAAAAAAATTTATATATTTTATTTCTTTTTGAGGCCCTTGAATGCGCAGGGGTTAAAATAACTTTCAATGATACTTCAAAAATTCAGAAGAAATCTCGATGTTATCGATACGGATGTACTTGGCCGATCAAGTGTGGATAAAATTGCAGTTATACTAGAAATTTTACTAGAAAATTCAAAAAAAAAATTAAAGTTTCCAAAAATTTATAGTACATAATGTTCGTCAAATTATGTATTTTGCAAATTTTTGAAATGTTTGTAAGCCTATGTTTTCGATTTCAGCTTTTTCATACTGAAAACTGGGCTCAAGAGTAAAAATAATTTAGCTCTTAATACTTTCACCAGAACGTTCTGAACGTTGAGTTAGCCGCATCTTTTGATAATGGTTTTTGAGCGATAGCATGTTATTTTTTATTCATTAATAATTTTAGATGAGACATTTACTGTATTTTACAGGAAAAATCGCCGATCAAAATAAAACATAAATTATGTTACATAATCTTTTTAGAGTGAAGTTCAATATGAAATCAATTGAATCGGGTATAAACTGGAAGATCATTACAAAAATATCTTAAATTGATCACTTTGAGGACCTCTAACGGGAGAACCTGCTTTCGGATGACCGCGAGACTACCACGAATTTGGTTTGGCAGTTTTGTATCATACAAAATTTCAGCCAACCTTTTAGCTGGCTCTTCCTTCCTAAAAACTTTGCAAAAAAATGACAAATTTTGAATACAGAATCTACCAAGTTCAAATTTGACTTTTCGAATTGGCGTTTACTACCTCCTTAAAAAACTTGAAGTTTTTTTACAAATGTTTTCATACGGAACCTATCAAGTTTGAATGCGTCTTTTTGAAATGTCATTTACTACCCTTAAGAAATATGCAAAAAATATAAAAACGGTTCAATACAGTACCTTTCAAGTTAAAAGTTGTCTTTTTGGAATGGCGTTTATCTCCCGTATGGTTATTTCAAAGGCTTATTTTCTGCGGTTTAGTCCTCGTGATTATAAAGATTTAACTTGTGCATTTCTGCACTTTTTACACGTTAAGCAAGTAAATTCTGTATTATCACACGTGAATCAGGTAATTACTGTATTCCAATTTAAAGTTTCTTAGTTACTCAAGTCTTGAAGTCTTCAATATTTTGGAAGATCATATTTTGAAATTTTCAAGTCTGATATTATCAAATTTATTTTTTCAATGAAAATGATGTGAACCTGTTAACCTGTCACCCGGCAAACTTTCGGGAGATCGAAATTATGCTGAAACGACCTGTTTTTTACTAGCTTCATTTACAGCTCAGATACTATAACCGGTAAGTTAAATATAATGTGGTGCTACTAAGTATCTATAACGGTAAATGCTGGGCCTTTTGAGCCATTTTCAGCCAACATTTTTATATTATTCTGCTTTTCAGAACCACTCAACCGATTGAGTTTTTAGGCAGAATTTTATAAAGATTTTGGCTAAAAAGTAGCTTAAAGGCTCAGCGAGTACCATAATAGATATGGATTCAGGGCCCTTAACCGACAGATCGTGACTATTTGAAAGATATAAATGTCGCAAGATCCTTGCACCAATCAAAATCCTGAATTTTGATAATAAGCCAACGGATTTTTTTTTTCAATATTCATCAAGTTATATTTCACGTTCTGTATCGTGAACCTCAATTCATCAACTTTAAAAGTTCAATATTTAGTCAATTATACAAAACAAAATTTCCGAAATAAATTACAATGATATATTTATTATAAACCATTTATTTATTTTATATAAACCATTGATTTTTATTAACCCGTGTCCTCAGCATTTCTTAGCAACCTTCAACTCAAACAAGTGTCAATTGGCACTTAATAATTAAAAAATAACCCTTATGTTTTATTTTCTCGCGCGAAAATTTGGGGAAGGACCAAGAGAATTCTCTCCAAATTATAGACAATTCTCAATAATATGATTTGAATCAACCTTTTTTTCGCATTTTTAAAGAAATACTGTATTTATCCCCCTACGCAATGAGTATTCCCCTACCAAGACGTTATAATGGTATTTATTTTTAAATTTAAACAATTTTGTGTCAAATTTAATTAAGTTCACTTTAGTAAAACTGCTTAAAACAATGTATTTTTATGATTACGTCTGACCGGTAATAGACTGATGCCAAAACTTAACAAGCTTTATCAAGGTCAATTACTGTAATTTTCAAAAAAAAATTATGTCAACGTAAGTTATTACAATCGAAATTGATCCAATTTGGAAATTAGGAAACTGTAATTGGACCAGGTGGTCCGTAATTAACTCGTAGACTCGATTTATGGCGATGCGTCACCATACACCATTTAATCGCAGTTTACGACGCATTTACGACGTTTTCTTATCCTCATTAAATGCCTTTAAGGGTGGTGGCAATCCGACTACGGCATGACTGAATTTCAATTAACTTTACTATAAAATTAATTAGTTGGCTTACTTTGTTCTGCTAAATATCGTTAGCTGAACCAGAATAAAATGTGCATCTACTTATAAAAATTAATTTTTTGCCTATTTGAGGGAAGATTTGAGTCCGAACTTTAATTTTTGAATTCGTAAAATTTTCAAAAAAATCAAAGCATTATGAAAATATTTTCCCGACATTTTTTGTCCAAAATTTCTGATCGTTTTTTTAAATCTATGAAAAAAGCTAAAAAATAGCCACTTTAACTTTTTTCATGCATGTCTACATATTTTCTGACTGCTGTTTGAAAAAAAAAAATATGTTTATTTCTCATTTTTTGTCGACTTTTTTAGAAAAATTATGAAAATTTTCCGCAAATCAAGTCCAAAAATTTTTATAGTGGTTTTTTGAACTCTCCATAAAAAATCAGGCAGAATCAACATATTAAATGTTTTGGTATCTATTAAATATCCGTATGTCAACTAATGAGTTGGTCGCGCGAATTTTCATTTCTAAACTATCGATGAAATTTTTAACGCTCGGTGGTAACACTCGATAAGTGCCCATTTGGCACTAAATATTTAAAAATTATATGCTGGTCAAAAATTCCAAATAAAATTGTGTGGTGATAAATAGGCGCCATTTCTTTAGATAGTTAAGAACATTTTTTTAATATCAAACGCAATTAAAGGTCAATTTTTATTCTCAAAAAAAGTTGTTTTTCTCTACTTTTTGCCATTTTTGACCATTTTTCATGGGAAAAAAACTTTCATATCAAGAAATTCCTTAATTAGCAACATAAAAACAAGACTTTTTAGCGCATTACACCCGACAATGTCTGAAGTTTATTAATATCGTTCTTTAAAAAAAATCTGTAGTCGAGTTTAGTTGGAAATGGATGTACCGTGAAAAGTGGTTTTTTATATTCTCCCAGATAATTAGTTATGTTAAGAAATTAACAATATAAACGTTTGCAAGAATGGACACTTTTATTGAAGATAGAAAAATAAAAAAATAAATTTCACATTTTTTTTTCTTTCATTTATCGCTCTGAAAAAATGTTAACCAAAATCCTGCCGGATCGATGCCACCCCCTTAAATTAGTTTTAAACTTTTTTTTGTTTTTTAATTGTATAGCAAAATTGGCTGAATATTATTTTAAGCCTATTGAAAAAATGTATGTTTGATAATGAAACTTTGCGAACTTATGGCTCGATTTATAAGTATGGCGACGCGTCGCTATAAATCGAGTCTGGGTACAGATTCATGTCTAAAGTTTACGAGTTAAGTAATGTGAAAGTAAGAGGAAAATATTGGATATTTTGATAGGGAAAATTTTATACTTTTGATTTTGAGAGAATGTTCCAAGTGATTTTGGACACCAATTTTTTTTTCTGTGATGAAATCACATATTATCTAGCCATTGAATTTTTTTCTTTTGTCGGGGAACCAGGGAAATTTTTTTTTCAAAATATTGCCGAAAATAAATGCCGATTTTCAAAAAACCTTACATTATTTTTTGCCAAAAATTTTTTTAAGTAAGATTCAGCCCAAAACCTAAAAGTGCTCCGAAAAGAAATAAAATCGGAGCTGATCGATTTTTGCCGTTCCTACCTTATTTCGCAAAATTTGCTCATATTTTGATAATTTCGAGCCGAAGATTAAGGGGATTATAGATGGTTAAAATGACTCTAATTAGTTTTTTTGATAATAATAAAAGTAGAAGTTACTAAAATTATAAGTATAAGTTATACTCTATAACTAAAATTTTCTAATTTACAGTTTTTTCAAGCCACAAAATATTTCTTTCTTGGTAAATCTTAAGTAACCAGATAAATTTCGAAGCTCTCACGGTTTAACGTATTAGTTAAAACTCGCAGCTGCATACTTTTTTCACGTCCTTAAAAATTATAGGCAGATGGCCAAATTTAACATATTTTATTAAAAGCCAACTAATGATGCTGAAGGATTTCAGGGATTTACAGCGCAACTCACTTGGAGAAGGCCTCAATTATCCAAAAGTTCTGTAATCCCTTGTTTTCTAAGCGAAATAAAATAAAATGATCATCACTAGAATAACAATCTGCAAAATTTTCCAAACGTTCTGACAAAAATTGCTTTAGCTACCTGATGTATTTAATCTTAAATTTTTGCGCTGATTATGAAAATGTTTTTTTTATTTCAGCTGGATTTTGATTAGTCGAATTTTAAATCAATCAGAATACGTCATTTGAACCTATCTCTGATAAGATTTATTAAGTGGTTTCAAAAATGTATACTATATATATACATGTGTTGTATATCCTGTTTCAATTCTTTCTGTTCGAAGTCGAAGTATCACACTCGTGTGTATAATTCAGTGTTGAATATATATTTTGTGATGGTGATAGGAGCTCAAGGCTGAATTATACACACGAGTAGGGTGTTTTTTGCGATGTACCCGATTACACTAAAAGCTTATGTACGGTGAATTTTTTGTTTATTTTTTAACACAAGGTAGATTTGATCATGAGAAAAAAAATGAAAATAAAAAAAAGGGAGCACTTCAAATCTTAAGGGGGTTTTAGGCCCTCTAAATATAATTTTTGCGAGGCTGATTTGCGAGGCTGATTAGTGAGGTGTCAAAAAATAAATGAAAAATTCACCGTACATAAGTATTTAAGTGAAAAAAAGCGATTTTGGACACCTAGGAGTTAAAAATAAAAAAATTTTATTCAAATTTTCATCTGTCTAGGTATCGACAAATTAAGTGTCAAAATTTCAAGCATTTTTGATAACTCGAAAAAATCGCAAAAAACACCCTACACACGAGTGTGATGCTTCGAATTTCCACAGAGAGAATGGAAACAGGATATATCAACGATTGTTATCATCAATTTTTGTTTTTTTGGCTCGAAAAATCGCAATTTATTTACAACATAGATTTGTTTAGAAAAAAGGAAATTCTTCAAAATTCTAAAAGTAATTTGCAGTTAATTATGAATATTTTTGGAGCTACATGATTGAAAACAACATAAAACATAACATTTTGGTCATTTTTCAAACTTTTTGATTTTTTCGGAAATCAATTAGTAAAAAAAAAGAAACTTAATAATGAACATATATTGATATTTATAAATACGAAATAAGCATGAGTTTTTTTTGGAAATCAAGTCGAAATTCTCAAATTTGATTAGTTTAAAATTCTATCAATCAGAATCCGGGATAAATTGCAAATTTTCGAAAGACTTAAAAACAATCGGCGTTTTTGTCAAATTTTAAGTTTGAAACTTGGTTTTATTTTATTCAAAAATGCTTATTGTGGATTTTTGCCTGACTGCGGACCCCTAGCGTTGTTTTAAATGAGCCATGATAATCATTGATTAATATTAAGAAAATTCCAAGCAAACCAAAACATTGCAAAATTTCACTCATCTTCATCACGATAAACCAGTCAATGATTTCAATTTTTGTTTTGTAAACAAGAATGTAGAAGCGCCAGAACAAAAAATTTCAGCCTGAGATCACGCCCTTTTGGGTGTTATTTCTTTCCCACATCGCGGTGAAATTAGCTATTTTGTGAATATTGTGCATATTTTGTGAATAAGAAATGTTAATATGACAAGAAATGCCTAAACATGTTAAAAGGGTATCTTTTACTGCGTTTAGTGAGATCAGTTACGGTTTTTGTTTATCTCCAACGGGTTTGAAAAGTTGATCACAAGAAGACTAATATTAGAAGACGACCTTTAGCCCATGGTTATAAAAAGGAAGGGGATATCCGGGGAAGGGTTTAAACTCAGGAAATGCTTATGGAAACTGCGGAAATGACAATCCCTATTAATCCCATTGTATCCTTTCTTATCCCTCCCCAACTCCCGTTTTCCGGGAGAGCATGAGACAGGGATCATCCCTCGACCCCTTTATGGTATGAAGGGAGAATCATCTTCGTCGTCAAGGGAAAAGGGAAATCCGATTGAGGATGAAGAGGGGGCTGATTGATTTGGATGTTGTTTTATCAGAATTTTGAAAGCATAGGTTTCTTTTAATCCTTATTTTAATACCAGCAAATTTTGACCATAACAATTTAATTAAATTACGATAATAACGATAGTTTCAATTTAATATTATAAAAACAAAGCAATTTGCTCCCAATTATTTGAACGCTGTAATTAACAATGTGAATTTTTCAAACTGGACTAAAAAACTTTACGAATAATAGGCTTATTTTAAATTTTTTATTCAATGTTTAGGGCGAAAATTATTTATCAAAACTATGATTTGGGCACAAATCGTTTTACAGCCAACTAACCATAAGTTATGGTCCATAACATTTGGAGCTATCAACCGAAATAATTTGAGTTATATTTTTAGAAGCGCAGCAACAATTTTTATAATTCAAATGGGAAAGAAATACCCACGATAATTTTTTCTATCATTTATGGATCATTTAAGGTTGGCTAGAGCCACTTAAATGGCCTTTGCCTCCACGGGTTGAATTCTGCTGTTTATTGATGTTTTCTCAGACCATTGCGCAATTTCGGAAAATTTGCCCCCTCTTTAAATTATAAATTATGTTAGCAAATTTTATCTTTCTTTTCAAATTTGAAAACTTTCAAAATTTCACTTTGAATTTTCCCTGATTTAAATTTCATTATGAAAAATGACATATCGTATTTCTATGTAAGAAACTTTTTGATTATGATAGATCGATTTATTAAAGTATATCAGGGATCGGCATTTCAAAAATGAAAACTGGATCGTATCGTATCTAGAGGAGTTTATATAAAAACTGGATCGTATCGTATCTATAGCGGGTGATTTAAAAACTGGATCGTATCGTATGATTCGTATCGTATCTAGGGGTTCGAAATTGAAAATGAATCGTATCGTATCTAGAGGGGTTGATTTAAATACTGGATCGTATCGTATCTAGAGGGGTCGATTTGAAAACTGTATCGTATCGTATCTAAAGGGTTGGAATTAAAACCGGATCGTATTTTATCTAGAGGAGTAAAATAAAAATGAGATCGAATTGTATCGCAAAAAACCGATTCGATCCGAAAATTACGATACGATCCAATTATGCCGATCCCTGGTAAATATGCTTAAAACTCGGGTTTACTTCAAATTAGAAATCGTCAATGCCGATTCGTCATGCTAGAATTATTTTTATATATTATTTAATTTCTTTGGAAACGTTGAGAAGCTTAATTCACTTCGACAGAAATCATATTTTGACCAGGTCAAACGCCTTAACGTCATTTGTATAAACTGTAAATGCAAAGAAAGCTTAAATTCTGCTTACAAATACTTTTTCTACCCCTAAAATCTAGTTGTTCCAATATTCAAAAATCTTGGATTATTCCAAAAAATTGGCTCGTGCATTCAAATCAGCTTGTTCTAAAGTTGTAACAATACCTCCGTGGCAGCACTATCTGTCATGTTGACTTCGCCCTAAAAAGATAACTTATCAATTACAAAAACCTCATTTGTGATCAATTTCACTCAAAAATAGTTTCTGATTTTTAACTCTCACACTCTTAAAAGAGATGCATTTCGAAATATCCGACACGGTGTAATAAGGCTTGCAATTAAATGGCAGCGTAATGTTTCCTTATATCGGCTCAAGTATTCTTAAAACAATCCAGAAATATAAAAAGATGATCGATAATTGTTTTTTTAAATGCATTATAAAAAAATTTGCTGCAATTTGATGAAAAGTACTAAACCTTTGTTTTGGATTCTTTTATAGAATTTCTATATCACGGTGAGAAGGAGTTGATCTATAACGATTTTCGCCAATGTTTCATTTCTGTAGAAAGTATTTTGGAACTAGACTAAGTTAGGAACAGCAATTTTGTTGCTAATTTTTTTTTTAATTTTTCACAAATTGTAGCCCTTAAAAAAATATCACGTTCAGATTCTGAACTTCAGAACCAAAAAATTTCATACATTTGTCTGCTACTGCAAAAAAATCAGAAACCGTTTTTGAAATTGCTTATGTTTAAGTTTGAAATTTTTTCAAAAACATTTTCAAGAAAAAATTCAAGCTGAAACATAGGCAATTTCAAAGGTGTTTTTGATTTTTTGAGCAGTCACTGAAAATTTCTTAATTTTTTTTGTACTGAACGTATCTTTTTTCAAGGACTTCAATTAAAATATAACTAAAAAAATATTTATCATAAAATTTTTTTTGTTCCTACTTCAAACTAGACATCCAATAAAAATGTGAAATCAGCCTGTTTATAGGAAGTGTTTTTTGCTCACATTACACTCGAAATCAAAATTAATTTGTATTTAGAACTGAATATATTTTTCTGAAAGTGAAATCACAAAATCATTAGTTGAAATTTTGCGTGGGAAATTTCATTTATTACAAAAATCTACAAATTACCGCGTGAGTCTGAAGTGGCGTCGAAATTCGCGCCAGATAGAAAACCATACTCGCTGTGTTATCAAACAAAGTTAATCGGGCGTGAACTGATGACGCATCAATAAATAACAAGATCCAATGACGAGCTCGAGATTTTTCTAATGTAATAAATATTACAAATTTTTTTTTAATAACTGAGAGAAATCCTACTAGATAAATTTAAAATAACTTGAGAAATATATTACTTGTAATATTCGTAATGATAAGCTCGATAAAACCCATTTTAATAGCTTCTTTAGAGGTTGTTTTTTTGTAGTTTTCGAGCGTTCAATTGACCTTTGTAAAATATTTTCATCTTTTGTGCCTTTGGGAAATCCAAGAATAAAAAGCCGTTCGTTAAGAAAAATCCGGCTAATTCTTTCACAGTACTCTTGGCCACTTCCCGAAAGGTTGTGGCAAATAGCTCATTTTTTTTTTATTGAACGCTGCCTACTAACTCGCGAAATTTTTCATGATAATATGACATTTTATCCAATCTTTTATGCGTATTATGAAGCATTAAATTCTGCAAGGAAAAATATTTTTTCCGTAAATCCATTTTATCCTTGGATTTTGAAACCCTCGAACTGTTCTGCTTTTTTAGCGTAACATTTTTCAACAAGTTCGACTTCCTGTTCTTTTGGGTTAAGTTGGTTTAAAAAATTCTCTCTGGATATTTTCAGGTGTTAAATCTCTTATTCATATCCCGGAGAAATTGCAATAATAATATCATGCATTTTTTATGAAGGTTATCCTAGTTTTACTTTCAAAACTATAAATATTTGACGTTAAATAGTGCAAAGGGCAATAAAGCAAAATTCGCTGCTTATTTTGATCAACCGGTCCATTCCGTTAATTTATTATACCGCTTGGTTTATCTGACTCGGAGAGCAATGTAGGTGAAAAAACAGCGGGCGTCAAAAAGCACAATTCTAGTTACAAAAAAAAGAAACGCACATTTTTCAAATTATCTTTATATTTGATTTTTTTTTCGACGTCACTTCAAAGCTCAAACGCGGTATATCTGAGCAATTATCGTAAAGAATACGAATCGAGCCATAATAAGCAAATATTCCTTATCACATACATTTTTATTATCTAAAATACAAATTCAGCCAATTGGCTTAAAAAAAAATTGAAATTTTTTTCAAACCAATAAAAAAGGCAATTTGATGGGAATAAGAAAAAATACCCGAAAATGACCTCCAGTTACACAACAACCTTATTTCGAAATTTGCGTCACGTGATTTTTTTGGACTTGCCTGTTAATGGCAAAAATGTTAAAAACTTTCCCTTCAAAGAATGCTCCTCAACTTTTTTTCAAAAAAGTGAATTAATTAGCCACTTTTTGAAAGAAACTGTACTATTTTGGCCAACCTTATATCTTGAATATACGGTCAACGTGTAAAGAAAACAGCCTTAAGGAATTTTTCTGATAAGGTTCAAAGGTTTTTTTGGAGATCCGAAAAATTTTGCCAAAAACTAAGTAACTGTAATT
This sequence comes from Oikopleura vanhoeffeni, assembly GCA_004367855.1. Taxonomy (NCBI): domain Eukaryota; kingdom Metazoa; phylum Chordata; class Appendicularia; order Copelata; family Oikopleuridae; genus Oikopleura; species Oikopleura vanhoeffeni. The sequence continues at coordinate 14,973 of SCLH01001376.1, forward strand.
CACAGTCCTAAAATACAGTATAAATTTTAAAAAACGCACAAACGTCCATTTTTGTTTGAACGCCAAACTAGAGGCACTAAAGATCTCAGATCTTCGCTTATGCTATTATGTATTGCTATTTTCTAACATTTAATTTTTCCAGAACTAGAAATTGGAAATTCAAAATTTTTCGAATCAAAAAAATAACCTTTCAATCTCTCATCGCAAAAATGAAATTTCAACTCCAATGAGGCTGTAACCCTTGGTGGAACTTTTTATCTACTCACAAATTGTGAGTCCAATAGTTGAAACAAGCTGAAACTATAATTTAGTTATACAAATATGCAGATGAGCTACAGAGCAATTTTATTAAAAATGCATTTTTGCGACAACTGGTTTTTTTAATTTATGCGAAAATCTTAGACATTTTCAAATGAAATTCATGTTTTAAAAGATATTGCTTGTAGAAAAATAACTTATTATGACAAAAACGTTCAAAGTTTCCAATCTTTTGAATATTGAGTTTAAAAGTAAATCACCCATCCGGACCTTGGCGGACGATAATGTACTTTGTCCAATTTACGCGGTGGTAATCCTCCCATGGTTAAACTCTCATGCAACTCGAATAGCTGAATCTGAAAATTTGAAAACAATCAAATTATACATTTGGCTTCGTGAATAAACACGAAAAACAACAACAAAATTAGAAAACAATTATTTTAGGAAAGGCAAGTTAATTCATCAATCAAAGTTTATTCCGAAGCGAGTACGTGGATAAGTGTTTTTTTTTAATCGTAGGTGCTGGAAATGAGGTCATAATTTGAATAGTTTTCAATTTTAATGGAGTTATTGTTCGCCAGGTTAGGCTGGTTACGATTGTTTAATACTGTTATGTGAAGGGATTCAACCAAAAATGCCGTAGATTAAATCAAAGAACGCAATTAAATAACATTCAAAAAAAGAAGGCAATTTTGAAAATTTATTACTTGGTAATGGGTGGATTTCATGAAGCATTCAAAGTAATTAGTAATAAAAACTAGAATGGTGGAAACTTTCTATAGCCCCAACTGGTTACTTCCTGCCGATATGGGCACTGGAGGTATTTTGGATAGAATCGTGAAATTGCGTATTGTGAGCGTATGTGGCACTTAAGATCACAAATTTTCGGACCATTAATTATTATTCATTTTTGGTTTGCCGAAGTAACTTCGTTATCAATTATCAAGCCAAATTCATTATTAAATAATCAGTTAAAACATAACAAAGTCTGTTCAAGCCGTATTCTAGAGTTTTCTAAGTTATTTTTGAAACTTTGAGCTTAAAAGGTCAAAAAAATAAACGAGCCCGAATTAAAAAAGTTGAAATACTTCCGAGTGGTTTGTTTTGAATGTCAGTTTTGGTCCGAAAACAGACGTATATATAGTTAAATGCTTTTAGAACGGAGACCGGTCCATAAACATCCGGAAGTTTTTCTGCACTATACGAAGTAATGAGAATTTGTAAAATTCATTTTCTTTTTGACAATTCGGGGGTTTTTATTTTTTAACGAGGGAGCGGAAAGGTTTTTAAATATTCCGGTTAAGTAAAAATTTTTTTTTTCTGGATTAAATAATTTTCACAGTTGTTTAATGATGTTTTTAAAATTCCTAAGGATTTGCCTCCGATTTTTTGGTTTCTTGGGCCTTTTTCAGAGTTTCTACATGTTTGTCCTATATATAAGCGTAAGACACAAAAACATTGGAATTTGTAACACCAGTTTGGAGACTGTGACATGTACTAAGGAAAATGGTTTAAAATGTGTATAAATAAAAAGTTTGGGGAAATTTTCTACCGACGGTACATAAATTTATTTTTTATATCTGGAAGTTTATTTTTTTAAGATTTTTTTAATTAGTTTGTTTAGCAATAAAAATTCTAACTACGGTGAGACCTTATAATCAGACAAAAAGTGTGAAAAAATGTTCTTCTCTAGGAAGGTTTTTTATCATCTTTCGAGAATAATTTAATTTTTTGTCGACTTAACATTAATTATTATGCTCTTAAAAGGCAGTTTTTATAAGCGAATCATTTTTTTAAAATTTCTAATTTTCATATTTGGTCACGATAATTGCCACAAACGAATATGCGGTTGATTTGTGGTCGAAACAAGCTCTAGTTCTCAGCCATATAATTCAAAATGGCCTCAGGAATTAATCTTAGATATTTTATCTGGTAGTGGATCTTCTCTTTTAATTTTTTTTGCAACATTTTAATCAGATATTTTGAACATTAAACCCCTCCTTTTTTGTTCTTACATTTTACCAGTCCGATTTTTAACAAATTTATACTTAACATTCAACCCGCACTTGTGCATAGTGTTCTGCACCCACTGAGACCAATAATTTCTATGCAGCTGTCTTTTTTTGGGGCGGAGCGGAATATCAGAATTGAACCCAAGAAAGTTTCGCTAATTTTAAAGCGATTTTAAGAACCCGGAAAATTGTTTTTGAAATTTTATCATCTTAGTTTAGGGGTGTGCATTTTGACATGATTACGGATATCCCTTTATACAACTTTGCCTTAGAATGCTTAGCCACAACGTTTTAAAAATCACAACGTTAAACGGATAGTGGCTACGCATCTAAGCAAAGTGAAATAAAGGGATATGGGTAGGGTCCAGTACCGGCCGAACAAATCTACTTTTAAACTAATTAATTTATTGACAGAAGTGATAAAGTCACTTGTGCAGAATTTTTGAGAGAAATTTTTAGAAAAAAATTTCTTTTTTTTCGAAACGTTTTTATAATGTATTAAACTGGCATTTTATTGTTTAAATTGAACAATTGAAGTAGGTGCTCATGCCTGCCTCAATCCCTAAAATTATGCTTATCGGATTAGCAAATAAAATAAAATAGCGAAATAACCAAAAAAAAAATTTCGAAATTTTTTTTTTTCGAAAATTAAAATTTTTTTTTGTCATGATATAGCTTAAATGTTTTTGTGGCGCGATCCGTGTCATAAAACATAACATGAATAATAATTTCAACCTTTAAAGCGCCTTAGAAAGCCAAAAGGTGGTTTTTTAATACTCACATTGTGACCACCAGGTGGCTCCCAAATTTTTTTTTCATGGTCGGAATCATTTTGTTTTGAGAAAGTTTTAACCATATAAACCTCAAGAAAATTAAGTGCTTGAAGGGGTTTAGTTTTTGCGATTAAATCTCCCGTACTACCCTAGATATGGCTCTTGGATGAAAAAACTCTTTACTGGGTTCACTAGGTATTACAGGGATTCCCTCAATACCCCACCAAAACGTAAATGTTTTCATAATCCAGTCAACTTTTGTAACTACAGGGAATTTCGACTTATTGCTTTTTTAGCACAATTTTGAGTTCGAATTTAAACTTTTCGAATACGACAAATAATGAGAAATTTTGAAAAAAATAGTTACGAACATTTATAAAGAATGTCTTAATTTTTTGTTCAATTTTTTTTTTCATTATTTTTTTCAAATCAACGAAAAACACTCTTTTCAAAATGGCCACTATATCTATTCTGTCTGTAGGTTCTCTTTTATGTATATATTATGCTATTTAAAAAAGTTCTTTATTTATCTTATTTAACCAAAAAGTTCTTTATTTTCCGAAAAAGCTCCTTTATTTTACAAATTTTCTGACTTTGCAATAAAAGTTCAGATTCCCGCAAAAAGTTAATCTTTCAAAAAGTTCGCCACAAGTTATGTGATTATTTAAGTATAACCGATTGGTAAACATAATTAAGTTTTCAAAAGGTTGACATTGAAGCAGTAAAATCACAGTTTTTAGAAAACCATTATTTTTCAAAATTCTTGTTAATTAATACTCCAAACCTTCATTTTCTGTATAAAAACTTAACTGCTACTAAGATTCTGCGCGATGATCAACTCTCCTTGCAAATAGGCTAATCATTGCACCCGATATATGTTGATTGCTGAAGTGCAATGAGAATTGTAGAAGGTCTCACCATGGCTGCAAATTAAAATTAAGTAACTAATAATAAATACACATGTTTTGTTGATTTTGGTCATAATATCTGAAATATTTTGAAAATGTTTCCTCATTTCTTGATCAAAAATTTTCAAACTTAATTTTTTTTGGAAATCATCACAGATAATATTGATAAAACCACCAAATTTAAATTTATTCCAAATATTACTCGGTTTTTGTTTATTTGATCTTGTTTTATACTCGGAATCAAATAATTTTTTGCAACGAAACTACGGTTTGGAAAGAAATTCATCGTAGCCCTTTTTCGAGTTCGAATTAAAAAAAAATTATCACCGAATTTGCCAAATTGGTAAGCGACCCATCCACCACGTAAAATTTATTTCATTAAAACGCATGAAAAGAAAATATTTCCTTTCGATGGGCTTTTTAAATTTTAGATTTTTTCGTCTTTTTTTCAAAACTTCAAATTTCGCTTTTGACGGTTAGAACGTAAATAAAAAAACTTTAATTAAATTTTAACTGGTCGAGACGTTTTTCAACGGCTCCTAATTAATAATAAATATTTTTTTTTAAATAAGAGACTTCGATAGCAAAACGCGCGTTTTTTGAAGCGTTTTTTTCAATTTTCAGAATGCAACCGACTCGCTTAATCTGAATAGGTGAGTGGACACAATTAAAACGTGGTTGCCCAAGTTCAAAACAACGAAGAGGTTTCAAATCTTCAATATAAGTACCGCGAACAATAATTCACATAACAGAACACGGGCGGGCCCGAGAAGGTTCAACTCATCCTTACGGAGTTAAAAACAGGGTTCCCCTAAAAAGCTTTTATTCCAATTGCAAGCGGCCTGCCGAGCAGCCCAAGTCTGGGATGCATTCCGGAAAGTTTTCTCAAAAATTTGCGCTTAAGTCACTTATACAGAATCAGATAAATTAAAATATAAGATTTCAAAAAAAATATCGAAATGGAATTTCAAACAACAACAGGCAAATAAAAATAACGACTTTATGCATCGGTTGAAATAAATACGACAAAAATAATCACCATATCTGAAAGAATAACCATGTTTTTAATCGTACACTTGAACTAAAAATACTATATTTCGGGAATAAAAGAAAAATTTATCATCGGGCTGGAAATAGGCAATGTTTTGGGGTATCAAAGATACGTATCTTTGGCTGACCGTTGAAGTTCTTTCTGATGAATAAATGTTAATTAGAACAACTTTTGATAAGAATACGGCAATATCTTTAATTTTATTTTCTATTAAACTTAATAGTGTGAGCACAAACACCTATATATAGGTGACTGCCATATTTAAAATCATCTAAAATATGCAAAAAAACCATCGTAGAATTGTCTCTTCGAAATACAATTATAAAGAATTTTGCAAGGATTTCAAAAAAGGTGGACTTTATTTTTTTTTTTGGAAATTTGTTCAAATTTACGGCAGGGTTGATTTTTTGAGATTTTTTTCCAACTTTTTTTACTCTAAAAAATTAAATGCGACCTATTGCCGTCAATTCAAAATTTGAAAATAGCCAGTTTTTAGGAAAGTGTTTTCCCATGGTTTTGACACTTTTCTAATTTGCTGTTGAAGATGCCAAACAAACATTAATGGTTATAACAGGAAAGATATTTTTTTCAAAAGTGATATTTCCCAAATTTCCCATTTTTAGTAATTTCACGAAAATATTTTTTTTAATTATTAAAAAATTAATTCGAGCAAATTAAATATTGTCACAGAGTTTTACTTGATTAGTTTATATCGCCCAGAAATAATATCAGAATGTAACTTATCTGCTTTTATAGGGGAAATAACCCATTTTTTAAATGAAAAAGTTGTGATTTTTTCATCAAAATTTTAAACCTATTTAAAAATATTTTTTGAATTGATTAATAATATCGATAAAGACGGCTTGGTTCGACATTTCCTACACGATTAATTTCCCCCCCAGAAATATGAACGGCTTGGAAGAAAGGAACATTTTGAATTCAGGGCGGCTTCAATCAACATTCTGCCAAAAATGAGGCCTTGGCAAGAGGCAAATATTTTTGAAAAATTCAGAAATGTTGACAGAAAATGTTGATGAAGCCGCCCTAAATTGGAAATGTTTGCCTCTTCTAAGGCCTTCATATTCTGGGGGGAAAATTAATCGTGGCAGAAATGTCGACAAGCCGCTTTTATCGATAATAAATCCAATCAGAAAAAACGATGACCATAGGTAGATCATTGTGCATTCCATTCGATACAAAATCAATTAGTGGAACACCACTGTGAGTTGTATCACCTGATATGCCCTGTACCTTTGCTCTTAATCAGTTAAATTTTCTAGAACTAAACATCAAAATTCTAGAACATCAAATGGTCGGATGCAAAAAATATATTGTTTTGAACTTCTTATGCAACAAAAAAAAAATGAAACTCTAAACTACCTTGGGCTTTTCTGTAAAAGGCGGTTGAACAGTCCAACCTATATATAGGTGTCGGTGCCTTGGCGGAACTTTTTTTTCTGTCTAAACGTTAGTCATTTGTAATTTGTGAAAAACTTTATATACTTATCGAACGTTTCCGCTAGCTTAGAATCTTCGAGTTTTTAAGCTCATTAATATAAAGTCTTGACTAGTTAATATATTACTGAATATTCAATTTTATTTTTTATTGTAAAAGTTCACTTCCCGCCGATAAATTGCGTTCTTAATCAGTTTCACGAAACAGTAAATTACAACCTAACGCGCATCATTTATGATATCAAATTATCGGGGGCGTACCAATTCTATTCGAACTGTTTGAGTGTGACCACACATGATGATGATCGGGTACTCCAATAGTGATTCCGCGAAAATCTGCAATTTATCCATTTAATAATATAAAAGACTTTCTGGTAAATAATCTGTCTTTCACTATCTTTTTTGGTTGTAAATAATAACTCTGAGGCATGAAGCCAACAATTAAAATGTCAAGCATTTCATTTCCGCTGTGAAAAAAGTGATTATCTTGAAATCCTAAGAGTTTTTCAAATTTATGATTTTGAAAGAATTTACTCTCAAAAAGACAAGAGTCAGTCCAGAGACTCGTTAAAGTTAGGATTAAATTTCCCGCAAAAAGTGACTTCCTCTGAAATAGCATCCATTTCCGGTCTGCTTATTACAGGTATTTTAAGATTTTACCGAGAATCACGAAAAAAGTTAGCAATAAAATATTTTCGACAGTTTTCATCCAAATTTATAAAATTAATTTTCATTTTATTTCCAAAAATGTATTATCGCAAACTCTATCACGGGCGATTGAAACCTTGAACTGTCCTATTGTTGATTATTTTTGTCATTTCCGGTCTTTATCGAAAAAATGAAAGACACTATTATGATTTTTATGCCTCAGAGGGTAACAAATTTTCCATCTCTTAAATCTAACTATTTCATGGGTTTTATGTTTGTACAGATAAGTAAAGTATAAACTTAATAAACTCACTTTATTATGGAAAATAGTGCTATTGAGAGCAATTTGTTTAGACCAAACTTTATACAAGACCAACTTTTGTGTTTTTCCATTTTAACTATTTAGGCACTGAAACGACGGACCTCGAAAGAATTTTACGGAAAAAAATTGTCTGTTAAATAAAGACTCTGTATATTCGAAAATTTGAAATTTTTAGATTTTTTTGACGATTAACTATTCACCCATGCATGATGTACTAGTTTGAAGCAAATTTCCCCAACAAACTTTTGTTTCACTTCGATTCATGTACAGAATGTAAAAACGAGTCAAAATAAAATGTTTTACACGCTTCTATAATGTTGTCTTTTGATTTACTCTGAACTTCAGAGGTCGTGAATGCTTACTGGCTTTAGAAATCTTAAAATATTTGTTACCAATTATTGACTTATGGTCTGGCTTAACAAGTTTTAAATCTTAGGCTTACATTGCACGTTCAATCACAGCCACTTAAGACACGATTGAACATGTTTTCGCGTCTTTTATGTGAGGACAACCTTTTTTTATCAAAATTTGAGAAGCACTTGATTTTATCAAGGTAACTTGTTCGAAGTAAAATCCCGAAATCGTTTTTTCCACAAACATAGAGACTCGATTTTTCTCTCATTGAACAAGTTCAAAAGAACCAAAGGGAGATTCCGAATTATTTTTAAAACAATAAGATCTACTCCTTGTAAGAAGCCAATCACAAGAGCCTTTATTTAATGAAACTTATAGAATTTTTTCTTGATAAACGAATATTATCTCGAATTAATCCCTCAACACTGAATCTTTATGTTTACTGCGAAGGTCAATGCGAAAAATATGTTTCTCATTATTCTTACAAATTGGTTGAGGAACGAACACTTTCAGTAATTTTGGGAGATTAAATTTTTGAAAGTTTACCCTGGAGGCTAATTTCTACCAAATGGTAATTCACAGGTTTTCGATTACGCTCTACGAATCGTAATTTCTTACTTTCAAACATGTTTTGAAATTATATCTTTTGAAATCAACGAATAATGACTCCAAAACGTATATTTGAAAAATTTAAGTCAATCTCAAATATGCCTACACGGATGGTTTTAGTGGTAAAATATTTTTTATGTGAAATTTGTTGAACCTCTAATTTAAAAACAAAACTATCGAAAAAAATTATACATTATATTAACCCTGAAAAAAAAGATCTGATAAAGGCGCTTGAAATGGTGTGTTCACTTTTTGTGTTTATTACTTTTCCTCACAAGAGTGGGATAATCCCGTTTTATCATTCATTTTAAAACTTTCGATTCAATAGTTTTTTTGTTTTTAAGGGAATTTTCAGGTGTAAATATTATTAGAAGCTAATTTTAAAAGTTTCTTTTTAAAATGTTCAAACCGCTTTTTGAGCTACTTTTTAACCAACAATGTTTTAGATATTATAATTTTATATCTTAATGAAATAGACGGTTTTTTTAAAACATGTTCGAGCACATGTTTTAAGTTATGATATTAGTCTAAAAACCCTGCGCATCAATAACTAATATGTTCAAAACTGGAAGAGCAAGCTTGATATAGGAAATGCTCAAATGCACAAATTTGTTACAATTAAATATCTTAAATTAGGACTCCTGAATTCAGCCCGGAAGCGCACCAAAATCTCTTAAAACCACGCCAATAAGCTACGCCACTCACCTTTAATATTGGCTTATAGAATGATTGCTATAAAAATATTCGCGCATAAATTTAAGAGATATTATTGCCGTGGGTGTTTGAAAAATTTTTGGTGACTGTTTTGGCGTATAAAAATTAGGTGTGAACAAGAGATGATCGCCTATGTAACCGATTTTTGAAAATAAGAAATTTTCAAAACTTTAATTATTATATGGGATATATGATTTTTATCGGGGGATATGCGACTCTGCATTTGCGATTTTCTAAGGTCGAAAAAATTACTGAAACTAACAGTTCATGAGCAGAAACCGAAAACAGTAGCTGCTATTTGTCGATTCTATCCTTGATCTTGCGAAAAACATACATTCTACAATTAATTTTTGCACTCATTACACCAAAGCGGTACCGTATCGTAACAAGGTGAACCTTTTCCAAAACTGTCATAAGAATCTACTCCTCCCTCTAAAGTACCGGGTCTATACTCAAATTCGAGCCAATTTTCACAGCTCAACGTAACGGGAGATATGCCATATCTCTTTCTTTCGAGCTGGTTTTTTTTGATCCGGCGACTGAAACACACTTTGAAACGCCCAAACAATCGACGATTTTCGCAATTTTCCAGGGACTTCAAAATCTATCTCCTCCGAGGCATATATGTGCAAATGTTCGCAAGATTTCATTATCATCAAGTATTCTCTTAAAGAAACATTGTAAAAATCGTTCATCGAGCGTTCTTTTGCAATTATAGAACCTCGGAAATATGATTTATTATTGGTCATTTTCCCAAAAAATTATTCCGAAAAGAAAAAGATGTCTTCTTGATTTTTTCCGAAGTAGCTAAAAGAACAGCCAGTTGAACATACACTGATGAGACCATTGGCTACTGTCAAAGTCTCGATATTTGTGAAAGTAGTTCAGTTGGGGTAAAAATTTTGCGGCAAACTGTTATTTTTTAGCTTCAATCTTTTTAAAATACTTAGAAAAAATCGGAAAAAAATGCCTGGAAAATTTCTGGGTGATTTTTTTTGCATTGCATTGTGGTGTCTTAGTACACTTCAAATTATCACCCGTATCATTTCAAGCATGTTAATGCCTCTAAGGCCTTTATTTAATACGAGGTCGCGATAGCTCCCCCTTAAGCTATCTTGGTAAAAATTTTTTTGCTGGTCATTTTAAGACGAAAGATTTTTTTTGGTTTTGAGGATTTTTTTTCGAAAAAAAATGTTTAAGAGGTGCAAAAAGTGACCTTCTTTAGTCGCCGGGTTCTCACGGGAGTTATAAATATAGAGTATCGAAAATAAAAATAACTGTACTCAGACGAGCGCAATTAAGGTACGGAGTGAATGAAATCAATGAATTAACATGCTGATTTAATGGCCATAGTTTTTGGCTCAGTCAGAGTTGCGCGTTTTCTGGTTTGAAACGGGATTAATGAACTTAGCGGTTCATATAGTTGACCTGCAAAGCATGGGCGCTAGAAGCAGATTCTATAGCGATGGGAAAATATAACATTTCCTCCGGTTTTCACTCATAATATATAAATCTACCCTCTTGCGCCACCTTGCGGTTCATTTAATGACCCCTCGATTTTAATATAATACCATTTATCAGAAAACGATAAGTTTGCGATCTTTTTTGGTACATCTTCATCATTAACTGTCAAATTTTGGGATGCCGGTAAGCTACTCTTTACCGGTTAATTTTGACAAGCCGGTATATCCGGATAACTGTTGCCAAAAATTTTTAATCCTTCTGCGTAAACAACCCTTCGCTGTCGAGTCAGCATATTACTTTTTATTTGTAGATACCTTCATAAAAATCTTCCTATTACAAATGCCAAAAAAAGATGCTCTACAGAGATGTTAAAAACACGATACCATTTATTGACTTTTTGAATTTCTTATTTAAAATCGTCTTAATCGCCGATCTATATCGTCGAATTTGGCAATTTTTCTGAAAAAAGGTACTTTAAATTAATTTTGACCAATTCAGCTAAATAACCATTCCAGTGCCCATGTACGCCGATAAGGTGCCCAAATATGGCCCGAAAAACGACTCCATGTAATTTGAAGTTTTTCATTAAAGAATGACCTTTGAGTGCTACATAAAATGACGTATTTTTCTTATTGAATATATATCTCAAAAATCTAGTTTTTCTGTGAATTTTGGTTTGCATGTGTTTCGGTCGAGTACTCAATTTTACGGCTTTTGGTTGATTCACTTTATTAAAGAACCTATTTCAATGGTACTCTACTTCCTATAAAGTGCAAAAGACTGGTTCAGATCAGATTAGTCATTTGAAACGCATACGTGTCGTCCCATTTTCTGAACATACAACTATATTTTTGCTCTAATTTGCGGAAAGTGGGCCATTCGCCTTAATTTTTGGAAACAAACTTCGGCGCACTGTGTAGGCCCTCGCTCATTGTGGTAGTAAAATATTACCTAACTATTCATAATAATAAAAGCTTCGAAATAAGCTTTTTTTCATTTCCAACAAAAGGCTTATCTATATTTTTATATAGATTGGTCATGTTTAAACAAAGTGTATATGAAAATTAATATTTTAAAACTTGTACTCCCCGCATCTAATCAATTCTTGAACTATAAATCAAAAAAATGTGTCTGGAGGTTAAATAATGGTATCACTGTTCTGGTGTGTTTTTCTTTGATGTCACTTCTACTCTCCTCTCCTCCTCCTTCTAGCGTATGTGGCTTGGGGCGATCGCGCCGAGACCGAATGCTGCCTTTTCGAGTTGAAAATGACCCGACTAAATTTTCCAGGTCTTTAAATGTTTAGAGAAAGTGTTTGGAAAAATACTAAAATTAATATTTGTGCACAAATAATATAAAATAAAATTAGAGAGACCGAAAGTTAGCACTCAAGAGTAATTATAGCAATCGTGGTTTTACCTGCACATTTGCGGTATTTATTGGACGTACTAGCAAGTAATTAAGGTAAATTTTCGTCTAGGTAAATAAACTGAAGAGAATCTGTAGTTCCTTATTTTTAAGGATTCAAAATTTATTTTAAAGCTTGTTAACAATTAATTAACATATTTAACAAACATGTGTAAAATGTAAAACCTTATTAATACGGAAATTGTAATTTACAAGTTTGTCACAATAAACTTATACAAATTATTTAGTGTTCCAATGCTTAACTCATTTGCGAACACAGAGTAATTGGCTATCATAAGTTTTATAGCTCATATAAGTTCATAGCCCTATGAGTCATAGGTCTATGGCTCGATGACGCTAAAAAAATATTTTTAAATAAAAGACAGTATGAGGTGATTTTTTTTAAAATGTAGTGTTGATCTTAACTTTTAACTGCGGCACGCCCTTTCTCTACTAGCTGCATTGTGTTTTAAACATCATTTGCGACAACAATTAATATGATGTATCATATTCTTGAGATTGTATTTAAAACCAGGACATCTATCAAGATAACCTTTTAGTAACACTTATCACATCATATATTTTTATAACTTTTCTACAATCATTATTATAATATCCTTTTGTAGAATCACCGAGCCTGATTAGGAAACGATACGTGTGTTTTAAGTAAGTAGGGGCCGGATATTTAAAAAGTGTGAATAAATGGGACCTATGTTGATAATTGTTAAACATATCCTTTCAAAAAATTTCCATAGATTTCTTAGGGACGTTGAAAATTTCTTACCTAAATGTTTCAGAATTATTGAAAACCAATTTTTTGAAATTACTACACTTAACTCACACATATTTATCACATAAACAATTTTTTTGAAACAAAACTAAGTATCAGAAAACTTTGATCAGTGTTGCAGTTTTTACGTAACGTCTTGGTATCTTATGGCTATCCCACCTATTGTATTATTTGCTTTGCGTCAACAACCTGAGGTTAAATTATCTTATTATGACCCTAAAATAACAATCCGTATCATATTTTAATATATTCACAAAAAGTCGCTAGATAATTTGGACAGTTTACCAAGAATAACATATATACATAAAGGCCTACTAACCTAGTAACTCTGGACTGTATATGTTCTCCAAAACAAACCGGATATAGTTTTTCTTCAGATATGATAACGAGTATTTTTTTCTCAAATTAAATACCAATCCTGCACTGTCGGCCACCATCAAGCTGTTTCGTCTCTGATATTATAATTAATAGTCAACTTTTTGTTTTTTAAACTAGCAGCTAAATACTCTATTTCCGCGATGTTTTGCCGTAAATTTAGTAAAGCCCCCCCCTCATTTATTTTTACATTCTCAGTTATGAAATGCCGCCAGCCCCCATTACCGGGCTCAGCTGGCATTGGGAACCATCGAAGACCGTTATACCTTTCAAAGCTCTTTAGATCAATTAGGTTTTACTTTTATTAAATATTTGCTAGGTAACAATTTTGGCAAACAAAAAAGAAAATTTGTAACGCTAAAATAAAGTAACGGCAATTTTTGCTCATCTTCAAAAATCACAAAGACTCATTCGATTAAAAGCCTGAGATAAAAACTGACTTCCAGGTTTTCAAGAAGGGTTTTTTTTAAACGTACTCATGAGCATTCTGGTAAGATAAAGGTATCAACATAGGCCCGAGTTAATATTTATGATGAACTAAAGTTTATGAAGTTTGGAATAATACAAATGAAAAAAAAACATATCCGAAACAATTATTTAGAAAATGTGTTGAATGAAAAATTAACGACATTATATTTAGATTCAGCCATAAAATCAAAGTTATAATTTTGCACAAAATTAAAATTTTGTATCTTAATACGAAACAAATTCTTAATTTCTTACGCAAAATTAAATTTCAAATTGTTCACACAATTTAATTTAAAATTTTTTACAACAAAAATAAAAAAATTGATATTTCACAACAAAAATGAAATTTCATATTTATTCACAAAACTGTTATTTTTTTTTACAAAATGAACCATTATTACGGTAATAGTTAATTCGATTAGTTAATTTTAAATATATTTTGCTGCGGTACCAATTTTGTTGTAAAATAAAACTAAAAAATTGTAACCATAAAATTAAGTATGGCATTTGTGTGTCTTCGAATCAAAAGGCTCATTAGATTTAAGCCTGAGAATACCCTAATTCGAGGTCTTTAAAGTTTTACTTTGGACCAATTTCATGGGCATTTTCGATAAGGAAAGGTATCATTAAAAGCCCGATTTAATTGTTTTTTTGATCAAATAAAGTTTTAAAATTTTGAAGAACAAATTGAAGAAAATAATTCATTATACAATAATTTGAAAAGAAATTCAGGAAAAAAAATTAAAAAAACCGAAAAATACACGATATGAAATTTTCGACCTTTTGATTCAATTTTCAACCAGGAAATATTTTTTTTCAAATTTCGAACCACTTAATTTGAGTTTTTTTCACACAAAATTAAAAAATTTTGCCACAAAAATTTTTTTCAAAGTTTTATTTTTACACACAAAATTCTGCAATATGATATAAGATAATTTTAAATTTTTTACACATAATTAAATTAAATTTTTCAGACAACATTCAGTTTTTATTGAAAGATTTAATGCGTGTAAAATACCCATAAAAAAAAAAAATTCAAAATAATTAATGCGGATTTTTATATTTCTTTATTGACAAAATATAAAAATTTGTTGCAGGTGAAATAATTTCAAGCTTCAAAATATTTAACAAATTTTCTAATGCTGGCAAATGTGGAAAACCTAAATCAAAAATATGAGCAATCTAATATTTAAAAAATTATTATATCCTTTCTCAACGGAACTCCATCTCAAATACGTTACTAATCTCTCTAAAGAGCGTGTTTCGAAATCCCACCTTGATGTTGTCTAAGTGATAGTTTTAGTGATTGCTTTGATGATTACACACCGACTAAATTAAGCGGTGTCCCCAATAATCAAGACCATCCTCATAATCATGCTCAAGACAATCAACTAAACAACATTAAGTGGGGTTCGAACAAGCGCTGTAGAGATACGTTTAACGTTTTGAGATTGAGTTCCGTTCGGGAAAGGAATACTATCATGCCAATTAACGTGAGCATCAAAAACCGGAAAAAATTCGTGTTATTTCATAATGGCAGGCTTTCCACAAAATGCCATCTTGCGATTTTTAAATTTGAAAACATTTATGGACAGATCGAAAACCGCGCTTGTCTCGCTTCGATTAAAAAAAGCAAATTTTTAAATTAATGGATATTTTTAGTTTAATTTGTGATATTTAAATATATCGGAACAGACTATTAGTGAATCTTGACATTACATCAACTCGATAGACGAAAAAGCCAGTTTTACAGGCATTTAAATACTTTTGAAGCACCGTGGGAAGTTGGACAAAATAACGTAATTGTGTAAGTTTTGTACACACGTTTGTCCGTGCTTTTTATGCACGGCTTTTCCTTAATCGGCGCTCCGAGAATATTTACGGACCGGGAAATTTTTAGTTCAGCTAATTTTTCTATTTAGGCGGTCTCTAGTTATACATGAATTGTACATGGATAAAATTATAACGAATGCCCAAAATTCTAAAGAGTGATTAAATATTTGTAAATATCTATATTTCACACAAAGTAAAAATCTCAATTTGTAATTCAATCTTTTTGACAATGAATTCTTTATGTTTTGTGTGAAAAAGTCCAAAACTTGAAATAAGATATTCACGTGAATAAGATAGTTTAATCAAAGTTTAAAATTTTATACATTTTTTTATACATACAGGCTTGTAATGATATATGCATGTTGAACATGCTGCCATGTCACAATTTTTGGGCTATGCGATCCTTAGTTTTTTTGTTTAGCATCACCTCGCCAATCAAAAACGTTCGAATTTAACAAACACGTAAGTGTCAAAAAACTCTTATTGCTCAATAACGGTGTCAGCAGTTTCGAGCAAAAAAATAAGATCGGCAAGGCAAAAATGTGACATGGTGTTTTTGTAACAATTTGCTTTTGATCGATTACCGCTAATTTTTCATTAAACAATGTATACATTTAAAAAAGTTGATATTAACAGAAATGTATCCGTTTAAACTATCTTAATTGTTTACGTTATCTGCAAATCTTGGCCTTATCTTTAAACAAAAACATCCTTCTTATTTTTTTTCTGCTTCATTTAAATTTGGTCCCCAAACTAAAGAATAGTGTGTTGCCTGAAAAGCCTAATTTTTATCAAAAAATAAAGTTCTAAGAATATTTTCAGTAAGAATTTATAACAACGCCTTCCTTAATTATTCATTTTCTAACCAAATTATTAGACAAATCGAGAACCCACAAATTTCTTACAAAAGTTACGGAAAACTGGATTGGATATTCGCAGAATACTACGAAGTTTACTTTCCTCTCAAAACAGAATCAGAACAGTAGCTGTGAAATGTAAAACACAGTTTAAAAATAATGGTGGTTTAAAAGTTAAATTATTTCGGAAATTCTTTTCGTAACGAAATGATTATATACGAGGACGAAGTAGTGAGAACGAAAAGTAAGTTTTATATATCACAAAAATAAAATAGCATTAATTTTCGTTAATCTTTAAAAAAAAATATATAATAAAATTATATTTTTTTACAAAATTTGAATTTTTTGCGGCTGCTTAGCCCTAGTGCAAAAATTTTCCCCATAAAATAATTTATAATAATTTCCACCCTCCTTAATGACCATAAGTTATGGCAGTAATTTAAATAAGAGGTTTTTGGTTTTCTTTCGTTATTGAAGTCCTCTGCATGATAACTTTCTAGACTCGTAGTGGACTTTCTGCACGCGTTGACCCACCGCTGAAAGTTAACATAAAGTTTTTTAAAATGTTGGAACAAAAATGTCCAAAAGTCCAGATTGCGTAAACTCTCTGGAGGGTAAATTACTTCGCATTCGTGTTTTCCGAAATTCCTAAATTTGCCTAAAGACCGAAATCTTTTTATAGAGAAAAAATCAACAGTGGGCTTGGCTGCTAATCAATTAATTAAACATTCTGCAAACAAGGAATTTTAATAGTCCCTAACATAAATAAAATTGGCCTCTCGAATTCGGAAATCTGAGCCTCATTAGAAAAAATGCAAAAAAATGAAAAGACTTCGTAAAATCATAGAATTGATAATAGTAATATCCCTTCACAAAATTTAAAAATTTTTCCATAAATTATGCAAAACATTTTCGGATTTTGCAAAACTACATTTGAAAAAAACGTTACTAAAGTAAATGTCCTTAAATTTTGGAAAATAAAATAAACCGAAACGTTTCTGTTTAATAAAATAATTTGTAATTTTAGAGTGAAAAGATTAGAAAAATGGCAAAAACGAGCAAAAAGTGCCGTCCGCCCCTGTCAACTCCGGCACAATTTTATATACGAACGAACATCCAATTATCTTCCCATACTATGGGTCGGGTTTTGAACCAAGCGCTCAAATAATATCTGATTAAACCCGAAAAAATTAATTAAGTTCGATATAAACTCAAGAAAAGTTCAAATTTTTGGTCCGAAAAATAAATATCGGGCGCCCGCAAATTCTTGGTTTTAAGCCAGATAAAACCACGATTTTATCAAAAAGATATATCAGAGAATCCCCAGCCGAGTTTTTTTATATTTTAAACCAAAAAAAAAAGATTAACCCCGTGGTTCCACTTGGAGAAATTAAACATTCCAATTTTTGCAAATTTGCCCACTTTGAGGACGAAACTTCAAGCCACAGACGCAAATTGCTGCTTGCCAAAGTGGTTAAAAAATGGGCTGGTTTGCCAAAATTCATTTATACGCCCACATATGGCTCAAATAAATTTGAAGAATTTCGAATCAGACATAAAAATTAATATATGATACGAAGAAATCTTGTGACCCTTATTTCGTCAAATATTGCTGAAAATTACTGGAGCTTTTGACCACATGAGTTTTTATAAAATCAACAGAATATGAACTAAAGGAGCCATCGATGTATCACTATAAGATATGGGCCCATAAAGCCAATTCCAGTAAGAAATCAATTCGAAGAAACAGCCTGTTTTTAATCGGACCCAAAACTGAAATCTAGAAAGACTTTGTCACAATTTGTATAAACCAACGTTTGGAAAAGAATCCTTGTCTAAATCGTCCTGATAGACTCTATGAGAAGATCATCCAGCCATTCGAATAGGTTTATTGGCTGGATGACAGGTATTGAATTCTAAAGAAATTGAGGGAGAAAATATGATCATTTAAATGCCTCCTGGGATCGCGATTCACTAACGGAAACCAATTTGGCGATTTCGCAGGTTTGTTTACTTAAAATCTTATTTGGGACTTGGAAAATCTAATTTTGCGGGGTCGAACCCCCCCGTTTTTGGGAAGCTTAAACGCTGGTTTATCTCAAAACTTGAACATTTTTTTGTGCATTTGCAACAAACTAAAAGTACACAATAGTCCTATTAAAAGTAAAAATTGACAAATAATCAGAAAAACAA
Source organism: Oikopleura vanhoeffeni (assembly GCA_004367855.1). Classification (NCBI taxonomy): domain Eukaryota; kingdom Metazoa; phylum Chordata; class Appendicularia; order Copelata; family Oikopleuridae; genus Oikopleura; species Oikopleura vanhoeffeni. Next base: position 33,464 of record SCLH01001376.1, read on the forward strand.
CATTCAACATAGTTTCTTGGTTTTTGCAACAATCCTTAAAGTTATCTTTTGAAATATCTAACAGTCATTAATGTNGTCATTTCTTTAATTTATTATCCGGCTTGGTTATCGACTCGGGAGAGCAATGTAAGGTGAAAAACAGCGGGCGTTCACAAGCACAATTCTAGGTTACAAAAAAGAACGAACCATTTTTCAATATCTTATATTTGATTTTTTTTCGACGTCACTTCAGACTCACGCGGTATATCTGAGCAATTAACTCGTAGAATAACGAAATCGAGCCATATAAGCAAATATTCCTTATCAACATACATTTTAATTATCTTAAAATACAATTCAGCCAATTGGCTTAATAATTGAAATTTTTTTTCAAACAAATAAAAAGGCATTTGATGGGGATAAGAAAAAATAACCCGAAATGACCTCCAGTTACACACAAACCTTATTTCGAAATTTGAGTCACGTGATTTTTTTGGACTTTGCTGTAATGGAAAAAAATGTTAAAAACTTCTAAAGATGCTCCTCACTTTTTTCAAAAAGTGAATTAATTAAGCACTTTTTGAAAGAAACTGTACTATTTTGGCCAACCTTATATCTTGAATATACGGTCACGTGTAATAGAAAACAGTCTTAGAATTTTTTTCTGATAAGGTTCAAAGGTTTTTTTGGAGATTCCGAAAAATTTTGCAAAAAATAAGTACTGTAAATTACAGTCTTAATACAGTATAAATTTTAAAAAACGCACAAACGTCATTTTGTTTTGAACGCCAAACTAGAGGCATAAAGATCTCAATCTTCGCTATGCTATTATGTAGTTGCTTTTCTAACTTTATTTTTCAGAACTAGAAATTGAAATTCCAAAATTTTCGAATCAAAAAAATAACCTTTCAATTTCCTCATGCAAAAAATGAAATTTCAACTGCCATAGGCTGTAACCTTGGTGGAACTTTTTTTATCTACTCACAAATTGTGAGTCACAATAGTTGAACAAGCTGAAACTATAATTTAGTTATACAAATATGCAGATGAGCTACAGAGCAATTTATTAAAAATGCATTTTGCGATCAACTGGTTTTTTTTAATTTTATGCCAAAAATCTTAGACATTTCAAATGAAATTCATGTTTTTAAAGATATTGCTTGTAAGAAAAATAACTTATTATGACAAAAACTGTTCAAAGTTTCCCATCTTTGAATAATTGAGTTTAAAAGTAAATTCACCCATCCGGACCTTGCGGACAATAATGTACTTTTGTCCAATTACGCGGTGGTAATCCTCCCATGGTTAAACTCTCATGCAACGAAAGCTGAATCTGCAAAATTTGAAAACAATCAAATTATACATTTTGGCTTCGTGAATAAACACGAAACACACAAAATTAGAAAACAATTATTTTTAGGAAAGGCAGTTTATTATTCACAAAACTCAAGTTTATTCCGAACGAGTACGTGGATAAAGTGTTTTTTTTAAATCGTAGGTGCTGGAAATGACGTCATAATTTGAATAGTTTTCCAATTTTATAAGGAGTTATTGTTCGCCAGGTTAGGCTTGTACGATATGTTTAATACTGTTATGTGAAGGGATTCACCAAAATGCGTAGTATTAACTTCCCCAAAGAACGCAATTAAATACAAATTCAAAAAAGAAGAATTTAGAAAATTTATTCTTGGATAATGGCGTGATTCATGAAGCATTCAAAGTAATTAGTAATAAAAACCTAAAACTGCGTGGACAATATTCTAGCCAACTGGTTACTTTCTGCGATATGGGCACTGGAGGTATTTTGGATAAGAATCGTGAAATTGCGTAGTTTTTGAGCGATATTGGCACTTTCAACGATCAAAATTTTCGGACATTAATTATTATTCATTTTTTGGTTTGCGAGTACTTTCGTTTATTCATTATCAAGCAAAATTCATTATTAAATTAATTCCAGTTAAAACATACAAAGTCTGTTCAAGCCGTATTCTAGAGTTTTAAGTTATTTTTGAAACTTTGAGCTAAAAGGTCAAAAAAATAAAAGAGCCCGAATTAAAAAAAGTCTGAAATACTTCCGAGTGTTTGTTTGAATGTTCAGTTTTGGTCGAAACATACGTTTATATAGTGTGCTTCAGAACGGAGACGGTCATAAACATTCCGGAAGACGGAAGTTTTCTCCGACTAAAGAGTAATCGAAGTATGTTTGTAAAAATCATTTTCTTCTTGACAATTCGGGGTCATTATTGTCTTAACGGGGAGCGGAAAGGTTTTAATATTCCGTAAGTACACAACCCACTCTCCTTGATCTTTTTCTGACTTACGAATATTTCACAGTTGTTAATGATGTTTTAAAATTCCTAAGGATTTCTCCGATTTTGTTGCTTCTTGGCCCTTTTTCAGAGTTTCTACATGCTTCTGCCTACATAGCCGTAGACCACAACAACATTGGAATTTGTAAACACAGTTGGACGACATGTGAATGTATCTAGGAAATGTTTAAATGTGATGAATAAAAGTTGGGAAATTTTCTACCACGGCTACATAAATTTGATTTTTTATATCTGGAGTTATTTTTTAAATTTTTTAATTAGTTGTTTAGCATAAAAAATTCTAAGCTACGGATCGAGACTTATAATCACCCGACCACAAAAGTGTGAAAAATGTTCCTTCTCTAAGAGGTTTTTAATCAATTTCGACTAAATATTGAATTTTCTGTCGACCTACACCAAATGACTAAGTTGTTCTAAGAGTAAAGTTAATTCGTAAATTCATCAAGGCTTTTTCAAATACTGTATCGTCTGTCGAGCTAAACATCATACTAGTCGTGAAGATTGTAAAAATGTTATTTACCTACGCCTACACGCCGATACCCACCTATGTTTACGATAATTTCAAGTACGGTGTCAAGGCTTTGTAAAAACAAATTAAAATTTATTTCTGCGTTTTCATGAAAAGTATCGAATCCTAAAAAATTTTAATTCGTTATCTTAAATACTGTAAATTTATACTTGCAAATAACTGCAGCTCTCCACACGTATCCCCTCTTACTGCGACATGAAAATGTCATTTAAGGATAATATACGTGGCAAAAAAACCAGTAACTAGGTGATATTAAATATTTCAAACCCTGAAATCGCTATAGCTTTGTCTTCAAATAAAATCCACTAGTAACCATTAAATTGGGCCGAACCATAAAGTACAATTCTTTCATAGTACGCAAGTAAAAAAACACATACTGATATGTCCCAAGATATCAGAGAATTGGCTTCTGAATTAATTCTAAAGTAGGGTCTCACCCCAAACTGTTTAGATTTACCTGTAACAAGCGTCAACCTTTGGACCTTTATAACTTAATAAAACGTCAAAGAAAGAAATACAGCTTTTGCCAATACCTCGCCCCCCCACCCGAGCACTGTAAAGAAATGAAGTAAAAATGTCATCTATTCCCGAAAAAGACCATTACCGATTACATTACACATACTGTATAATGAACAAATAAATACCAGTGTACTTAGTGGACAATGTCCACTGGACATCTTCCTGATGTGCAATGTAATATATCACTAAAAATCACTTAATTACTTGCGTTTTTTGCAAATTAGGTAAAAATTTTAATCTGTAGTGATCTTTTTTCTTTCCAAAATCATGATCACGTGCGATGTTTGAGTTCACATTTCAAAAAATTGGGAAAAAACAAATACGAACCGTTTCGTTGCATGCTATAATGCCCAAAACTTCTACCGATAATCTTCGGCCNATATATAAGCGTAAGAACAAAAACATTGGAATTTGTAAACACAGTTGGAGACTGTGAATGTACTAGGAATTGGTTTAAATGTGTATGAATAAAGTTGGGAAAATTTTCTACCACGGTAGCATAAATTTATTTTTATATCTGGAGTTATTTTTTAGATTTTTTAATTAGTTGTTTAGCATAAAAATCAACACGGTGAGAATTATAATCAAGACAAAAAGTGTGAAAATGTTCTTCTCTAGGAGGTTTTTTTATCATTTTCGAGAAATATTTTAATTTTTTGTTCGATTAACCATTAATTATTATGTCTTAAAAGGCAGTTTTTATAAGCGAATAATTTTTTAAATTTCTAATTTTCATATTTGGTCACGATAATTGCCACAACGAATATGCGGTTGATTTGAGGTCGAACAAAGCTCTAGTTCTAGCCAATATAATTTAAAATGGCCTCAGGAATTAATCCTTCAGATATTTTATTGGTAGTGGATTTCTCTTTTAATTTTTTTTGCAACATTTTAATCATATATTTGAACATTAAACCCCTGCTTTTTTGTTCTTTACATTTTACCAGTCCGATTTTTTACAAATTTATACTTAACATTCAACCCGCACTTGTGCTATAGTGTTCTGCAACACTGAGACCAATAATTTTATGCAGCTGTCTTTTTTGGCGAGCGGAATATCAGAATTGAACCCAGAAAGTTTCGCTAATTTTAAGCGATTTTAAGACCGGAAATTGTTTTTGAAATTTTATCATCTTAGTTTAGGGGATCGGTGCATTTTGACAGATACGGATATCCCTTTATTACACTTTGNTTTTTTTTGTCATGTATAGCTAAATGTTTTTGTGGCGCGATCCGTGTCATAACAACATAACATGAATAATAATTCAACCTTTAAAGCGCCTTAGAAAGCCCAAAAGGTTGTTTTTTAATACTCACATTGTGACCACCAGGTGGCTCCAAAATTTTTTTTCATGGTCGGAATCATTTTTTTTGAGAAAGTTTAACCATATAAACTCAAAAAATTAGTGCTGAGGGGTTTAGTTTTGCAGATAAATCTCCCGGTACTGACCCTAGATATGGGCTCTTGATGAAAAACTCTTTACTGGGTTCACATAGGTATTACATGGGTATTCCCCTCAATACACCATCAAAGTAATGTTTCATAATCCAGTCAACTTTTGTAACTACAGAATTTTCGAATTATTGCTTTTTTAGACAATTTTGAGTTCGAATTAAACTTTTCGAATACGACAAATTATGAGAAATTTTTGAAAATAGTTACGAACATTATAAAGAATGTCTTATTTTTTGTTCATTTTTTTTTCATTATTTTTTTTCAAATCAACGAAAAACACTCTTCAAAATGGCCACTTTAACTTATCGCGTAGGTGACCACAGATTTTTATATGCTATTTAAAAAGTTCTTTATTTATCTTATTTTAAAAAAAAGTTCCTTATATTTCCGAAAAAGTTCCCTTTATTTTACAAATTTTCTGACTTTGCATAAAAGTTCAGATTTCCCCAAAAAGTTCAATCTTTCAAAAAGTTCGCCACAAGTTATGTGATTATTTAAGTATAACCGATGGTAAACATAATTAAGTTTCAAAAGGTGATTGAGCAGTAAAATCAAGTTTTTAGAAAACCATTATTTTCAATTCTGTAATTAATATCAAACTTCATTTTCTGTATAAAAACTGTAACTGCTACTAGATTTTGTCGCGATGATCAACTCTCTTGCAATAGGCTATATCATTGCACCCCGATATATGTTGAGTTGCTGAAGTCAATGAGAATTGTAGACGGTCTCACCATGGCTGCAATTAAATTAGTAATAATAATAATATAACATGGTTTTGTGATTTTGGTCAATAATATCTCGAAATATTTTGAAAATGTTCCTCATTTCTTGCTCAAAAATTTTCAAACTTATTTTTTTGGAATCATCAGCAGAAAATATTGATAAAACCACCATTTAATTTATTCAAATATGTACTCGGTTTGTTTATTTGATCTTGTTTATACTCGGAATCATAATTTTTGCAACGAAACTACCGTTTGGAAGAAATCCATCGTAGCCCTTTTTCATTCAGAATTAAAAAAAAAATTATTCACCGAAATTTGCCAAATTGGTAAGCCGACCCATCCACCACGTAAAATTTATTTCATTAAACTCATGAAAAGAAAATATTTCTTTCGATGGGCTTAAATTTTAGATTTTTTCGTCTTTTTTCAAAAATTCAAATTTTCGATTTTGACGTAGAAATCGTATAAAAAGACTTTAATTAAATTTTAACTGGTCGAGACCGTTTTCACGGCTCCTAATTAATAATAAATATTTTTTTTTAAATAAGAGACCTTCGATAGCAAACGCGCGTTTTTTGAGCGTTTTTTCAAATTTGTCAGAATGCACCGACTCCCTTAATCTGAATAGGTGAGTGACACCATTAAAACGTGGTTGCAAGTTCAAAACAACGAAGAGGTTTCATCTTCAATATAATGTACCGCGAACCATAATTCCCATAACAGAACACGGGCGGGCCCGAGAGGTTCAACTCATCTACGGAGTTAAAACAGGGTCCCTAAAAAGCTTTATTCCAATTTGCAGCGGCCTGCCGAGCAGCCAGTCTGGATTGCATCCGGAAAGTTTTCTCAAAAAATTTGAGCTTAGTCAACTTATACAGAAGTCAGATAAAATTTAAAATATAAGATTCAAAAAATTCGAAATGGAATTTCAAACAACAACAGGCATAAAAATAACGACTTATGCATCGGTTGAAATAAATACGACAAAATATTCACCATATCTGGAAAGAATAACCATTTTTTAATCGTACACTTGAACTAAAATACTATATTTCGGGAATAAAGAAAAATTATCTCGGCTTGGAAATAGGCAATGTTTTGGGGTATCAAAGATACCGTATCTTTGCTGACCGTTGAAGTTCTTCTATGATAAATTTTAATTAGACACTTTTGATAAGAATACGGCATATTTTATTTTATTTTTCTATTAAACTTAAGTCAATTTATTTTTAAAAATTTATTAATCAACGTTTCGCGAGGTTAAGCATCTTCGAGTTTTTAAGTATTAATATAAAGTCTTATGTTAATTTTACTGAAAATTAATTTTTTTTTATTGTAAAATTCACTTCCCAGCATAAATGCGTCTTAATCAGTTTCACGAAAACAGTAAATTACAACCTACGCGCATCACTTATATGAGTATCAAATTATCGGGCGACCAAATTATTTCGATTTTGAGTGTGACCACACATGATGATGGGTAAATAGTAATTCGTCGAAAAATCTGAAATTTATCCATTTAAAATATAAAGACTTTCTGTAAAAATCGTCTTCACTATCTTTTTTGGTGTTATACCTGAGGCATGAGAGCCAACAATTAAAATGTCAAGCATTTCATTTCCGCTGTGAAAAAGTGAATTATCTTGAAATCCTAGAGTTTTTCAAAATTTATGATTTTGAAAGAATTTACTCTCAAAAAAAGAAAGAGTCAGTCAGAGACTCTTAAAGATTAGGAATTAAATTTCCCAAAAAGTGACTTCCTCTGAAATAGCATCCAATTTCCGGTCTCTTATTACCAGGTATTTTAAGATTTTTACCGAAAAATCAAGAAAAAAAGTAGAATAAAATATTTTTCGAACGATTCATCAAAAAATAATTAATTTTCATTTTTCAAAAATTTATCGCAAACTCTATGGGCGATTTGAACCTTGAACTTCTATTTTGATTATTTTTGTCATTTCCGGTCTTTTCGAAAAAATGAAAGACACTATTATGATTTTATGCCTCAGAGGGTTAAATTTCATCTCTTAAATTAATATTTCATGGGTTTATGTCGAAGATAAGTAAAGTTAAACTTAATAAACTCACTTTATATGGAAATAGTGCTATTGAGGCAAAATTGTTTAGACCAAACTTTATAAAACCGAACTTTTGTGTTTTTCCATTTTAACATTTGGCACTGAAAACGACGGACCGAAAGAATTTTTAGAAAAAAATGTCTTTAATAAAGACTCTGTATATTCGAAAAATTGAAATTTTAGATTTTTTGACGAATAACTATTCACCCATGATGATGTACATAGTTTTGAAGCAAATTTCCCACAAACTTTTGTTTTCACTTCGGTATGTACATATGTAAAAACGAGTCAAAATAAATGTTTACACGCTTCTATAATGTTGTCTTTTTGATTTTACTCTGAACTTCAGAGTCTGAACTTACTGGCTTAGAAATTTAAAATTTGTGTTAAAATTATGATTATGTCTGGCTTACAAGTTTAATCTTAGGCTTAAATTGCACGTTCAATACAGTGCCAACTTGACACGTTGAACATGTTTTCGCTCTTTTTATGTTGAGGTTAAAAACCCTTTTTTATCAAAATTTGAAGCACCTTGATTTTATCAAGGTAACTTTCGAATAAAAATCCCGAAATTGTTTTTTCACAAATGAGACTCGATTATTCTCTTGAACAGTCCAAAAAGACCCAATCAGATCCGAATATTTTAAAATAATCTCCTGTAAGAACCAATCACAGAGCCTTTATTAATGAAAATTATAGAATTTTTTTTTGATAAACGAATATTATCTCGAAATTAATTAATGCATCACACTGAGTTTTATGTCTTAACCCAAATTTGCGAAGGTCATGCGAAAATATGTTTCTCATTATCTTACAAATTGGCTGAGAACGAACACTTTCAAATTTTGGAGATTATTTTTGAAAGTTACCCTGGCTAATTTCTTACAAATTAATTCACGTTTTCGATTACGCTCTACGAATCGTAATCCTTATTTTCAATACATGTTTGAATTATATCTTTTGAAATCAGATAAATTGATCAAAAACGTATATTTGTAATTTAAGTCAATCTCAAATATGCCTAAAACGGAAGTTTTTTGGTAAAATATTTTTTGTGAAATTGTTGAACTTTATTAAAGAAAACTATGAAAATTATACATTATTGACCTGAAAAACAAAGATCTGATAAAACTTTGAATGTTGTGTTCATTTTTGTTTATTATTTTCCATCACAAGAGTGGGATAATCCCGTTTTACATTCATTTTACTTTCGATTCAATTTTTGTTTTTGTTTTTAAGGAATTTCAGGTGTAAATATTTATTAGAAGCTAAGTTTTAAAAGTTTCTTTTTAAAATGTTCAAAACGCTTTTGACTACTTTTAACAACAATGTTTTAATATTTAATTTAATATATTAATGAAATAACGGTTTTTTTAAAACATGTTCGAGCACTGTTTTAAGTTATGATATTAGTCCTAAAAAACCTGCATCAAAATAAAATAGTACAAAATGGAGAGCAAGCTTGATATAGAAAATGCTCAAAATTGCAAAATTTGTTACAATTAAATATCTTAAATTAGGACTCCTAATTCAGCCCGAAGCGCACCAAAATCTCTAAACCACGCATAAGCTACGCCACTCACCTTTTAATATTGGCTTATATGAAATATTGCTATAATAAAATATTGGCATAATATAGAGATATTATGCGTGGGTTTGAAAATTTGGTGCGTTTTGGGTTAAATTAGGGTGAACAAGAGGAATCCCTATGACGATTTGAAATAAGAAATTTCAAAAATGGGTATCGATGTTTTTACGGGGGTATGCGACTCTGATTTGACATTTTCTAGGCGAAATATACTGAAACTAACAGTTCATGAGACAAAACCGAAAACGTGCTTATTGTGTGATCTATCCTTGATCTTGCGAAAAATACATCCAATTATTTTTGACATTACACCAAATGGTACAGTATCGTAACAAGGTGAACCTTTTCCAAACTGCAAAAACTACTCCTCCCCAGACGGTTATCTCAAATCGAGCCCAAATTTTCACAGATCACGTAACGGGAGTATGCCAATCTTTTCTTTGGAGTGTTTTTTTTGATCCGGCGGACTGACAATTCTAGAACGCCAAACAATCGACGATTTTCGCAATTTCAGACTTCAAAATCTATCTCCTCCGAGGATATATTGCAAAATGTTCAAATTTTTATCAAGTATTCCTTAAAAAAATTGTAAAAATCTCTCGAGCGCTTTTTTGCAATTTCGAGCTAGAACTCGAAATATGATTTTTTTGGTCATTTTCCCAAAAAATTTCCGAAAAAAAAAGTGCTTCGATTTTTTCCGAAGTAGCTCAAAAGAAAGCAGTGAAACACTGATGAGACAGTTGGCTTACGTCAAGTCGATATTTTGAAGTGTTAGTGGTAAAAATTTGAGCAAACTGTTATTTTTTAACTTCATCTTTTTAAAATACTTAGAAAAAATCGAAAAAAATGCGAAAATTTTCGGAATTTTTTTGATGATTGGGTTCTTAGTACACTTAATTATCACCCCGTATCAATTTCAAGCATGTTTAATGCCTCTAAGGCCTTTATTTAATCAGAGTCGCGTACCCCCTTAAGCTATCTTGTAAAGAATTTTTTTCTGGTCATTTTAAGACGAAAGATTTTTTTTGGTTTTGAGATTTTTTTCAAAAAAAATGTTTAAAGGTGCAAAAAGTGACCTTTTAGTCGCGGGTTCTCACGGGAGTTTAAAATAGAGTATCGAAATAAAATAACTGACTCGACAGCGCAAGGTACCGGAAGTGATGAATCAATGATTCTATACATGCTAGCCAAAGATGCGCGGTTATCTGGTTTTCTGAAACGGATTATGAAACTAGGGTCATAAGTGACCGCAAGATGGCGCTAGAAGGCAATTTATAGCATGGGAAAATATAACATTTCCCGGTTTTCACTCAAAATATAAATTACCCTCTTGCGCCACCTTGCGGTCATTTAGACCCCCTATTTTATAATACCAATTTTCAGAAAACGATAATGCGATCTTTTTGGTACATCTTCATCATTGAATATCATTTCTGGTACCGGAAGCTTATCTTTACCGGTTAATTTTGACCAAGCCGGTATATCCGATAACGTTGCAAAAATTTTTAACCTCTGGAAAAAACCCTTCGCTGTCGAGTCAGCTTATTTTATTTGTGATACCTTCCTAAAAAATCCTTCCTATTAAAATGACCAAAAAAAATCTCTACAAGATAGCTTAAAAACATCGATACCCATTTTTGACTTTTGAAATTTCTTATTTAAAATCGTCTATATCGCCGATCCTATATCGTCGAATTTGGCAATTTTTCTGAAAAAAGGTACTTAATTAATTTGACAATTTCAAGCTAAAATACATTCAGTGCCCATGTCGCCGATAGTGCAAATATGGCCGAAACGACCATGAAATTTGAGTTTTTCATTAAAAATTACTTTGAGTGCGTCATAAATGACGTCATTTTTCATTATTGAATTTGACAAATCTAGTTTTTCGAATTTTTGTTTGATTGTGTTTGGTCGAGTACTCAATTTTACGCATTTTGGTGATTCACTTTATAAGAACCTATTGTACCATTCCCTATAAAGTGAAAAAAATGGTTCAGATCATGATGTCATTTGGAACGCATACGTGTCTCCCATTTTTGAACATACAACTATATTTTGTCCTCATATTGCGGAAAGTGCCAATATCGCCTTAATTTCTTGGAAAAAAACTTTCGGCGATGTTAGGCCTCGCCATGTAGTAAAATATTCATAATATTCATAAAATAAAGCTCGAAAAAGTTTTTTATTTCAAAAAAGGCTTATTATTATTTTTATATTAATTGGTCCATTTTAAAAATGTATATGAAATTAATATTTTAAACTTGTCTCCCCGATCTAATCAATTTGAAATATAAATCAAAAAATATTGTACTGGAGGTTAAATAATGGTTCACGGTGGTTTTTCTTTTGATGTCATCTCTCTAACTCCCTCCACCTCAGCGTAGTGGCTTGGGCGATCGCGCCGAGAACCGAATGCGCTTTTTCGAGTTGAAAATGACCGACTAAATTTTCTCACGGTCTTAAATGTTAAAAGAAATGTTTGGAAAATACTAAAAATTAATTTTGCAAAAAATATAAACAAAATGTTAGAGAGACGAATAGCACCACAGAGAATTATAGCGATTATTTTACCTGCCATTTGTGGGTATTTATTGGCGTACTACAGTATTAAGGTAATTTTCAGTATAACATGAAGAGAAATTGTAAGGCCTTATTTTTAGATGAAATTTATTTTAAAGCTTGTTTAATTAATTAATATTTAACAAACATTTAAAATGTAAAACCTTTTGTAATTTACAATTTGTCACAAATTATACAAATTATTTGGTGTTCAATGCTTAACAATTGCGAACACAATTAATTGGCTATAAGTTATAGCTCATATAAGCCAAAATATTTTTTAAATAAGAACGTATGGGTGTTTTTTTTAAATGTATTTGACTTAACTTTTAACTGCGCACGCCATTTTTACTAGTGCATTTGTGTTTTTAAACATCATTTGCGACAATAATTAATATGATGTATATATTCTGAGTTGAATAACAGATCTATCAGATACCTTTATGTACACTTATACAATCATATATTGTTATAAATTTCTACAATCATATATAATATCCCTTTTGTAAATATCCCGGCCCTGATTAGGAAACGAAGTGTGTTTTTAAGTAGTAGGGCCGGGATATTTAAAAAAGTGTGAATAAGGGATATATGATATATTGTTATAAATTTTCAAAAAATTTCAATAGATTTCTTAGGGATCGTGAAAATCTACCAATTTTCAGAATTATTGAAACCAATTTTTTGAATTTACACCTTAATCACAATATTTATCAACATAAACATTTTTTTTGAACAAAAAATAATCATGAAACTTGATACATTTGCAGTTTGACGCGTATTGGTAATTTATGCTATCCACAGTATTTAATTTTTGCGCGCCTGAGGGTTAAATATCTATTATGCACCTAAAATAACAATCGATCATATTTATATATTTCACAAAAAGTCTAGATAAATTTGACAGTTTACAAAGATAAAATAATAATAATAAAGCCTAACTATACCCTATATCTGGACTTGATATTTCTAAAAAAAAAACCGTATAGTTTTTCTATAAAACTATGATAAACGAGATTTTTCTCAATTAATAAATCCTACCTGTCGGATCAAGCCTGTTCGTCCCGATATATAATTTATGTCAACTTTTTGTTTTTAACTAGCAGCTAAAACTATTCATTTCCGATGTTTGCGTAAAATTTGTAAAGCCCCCTCCCTTTAATTTTACATCTCAGTTTGATGCGCCAGCCCATTACCGGGGCCAAGCTGGCATTTGGAACATCGCGAATTGACCGTTATACCTTTAAAAGCTCATTTAGATCAATTAGTTTACTTTTATTATATTTGCTACGGTACCAATTTTGGCAAAAAAAGAAAGAAAATTTGTAACCTAAAATAAAGTAAGGCATTTTGCGTCATCTTCAAATCACAAAGACTCATTCGATTAATTAAGCCTGAGATAAACTGACTTTCAGGGTTTCAGAAGGGTTTTTTAAACGTACTTCATGAGCATTCTGGTAAGATAAAGGTATCACAAATAGGCCGAGTTAATAGTTTATGATGAAACTAAAGTTTATGAAGTTGGAATAATACAAATTGAAAAAACATTATCCGAAACAATATTTAGAACAAATGTGTTGAATGAAAAATTAACGACATTATCACTTTAGATTCAACAATAAAATCAAAGTTATAATTTTGCACAAAATTAAAATTTGTATTCTTATACGAAATCAAATTCTTAATTTCTACGCAAAATTAAATTTCAAATTTGTTCACACAATTTAATTTAAAATTTTTACACAAAATAAAAAAATTGATATTCACACAAAATGAAATTTCATATTTATTCCCAAAACTTATTTTTTTTACAAAAATGAACCATTATACGGTATTAGTTATCGATTAGTTTATTTTAAATATATTTGCTGCGGTACCAATTTTGTTGTAAAAATAAACTAAAAAATTGGTAACCATAAATTAAGTAAGGCATTTTGTGTTGTCTTCGAATCACAAAGGCTCATTAGATTAAGCCTGAGATATACTGAATTTCGAGGTCTCTTAAAGTTTTACTTTGACCAATTTCATGGGCATTTCGATAAGGAAAGGGTATCATTAATAAGCCGATTTAATTTTTTTTGATAAAATAAAGGTTTTAAAATTTTGAATAAAACAAATTGAAGAAAATATTTCATTATAAAATTATTTGAAAAGAAATTCAGGACAAAAAATTAAAAAACCGAAAATAAACGATATGAAATTTTCGCTTTTGATTCAATTTTTCACAGGAAATATTTTTTTCAATTTCACACTTAATTTGAGTTTTTCACACAAAATTAAAAATTTTCCACAAAAATTTTTCAAAGTTTTATTTTTACACACAAAATTCTGCAATATGATATACAGATAATTTTAATTTTTAACACATAAATTATTAATTTTTCAGACAACATTCAAGTTTTTATTGAAGATTTGAAATGCTTGTTTTTAAATACCTAAAAAAAAAAAATTCAAATAATTAATTCGGATTTTATATTTCTTTAATTGATCAAAATAATATAAAATTTGTGTCAGGTGAAATAATTTTTCAAGCTTCAAAAATATTTACAAATTTTCTAATGCTGCAAATGTGGATAAAACTAAGATCAAATATGAGCAATCTAATATTTAAAAATCTATTATATCCTTTCTCAACGGAACTCCATCTCAAATACGTTTACTATCTCTAAAGCGCGTGTTCGAATCCCACTGATGTTGTCTAAGTGATAGTTTTAGTGATTGCTTGAGTGATTACACACCGATAAAATTAAGCGGTCCCATAATCAAGACCCATCCTCATAATCATGCTCAAGACAATCACTAAGACAACATTAGTGGGGTTCGAACAAGCGCTATAGAGATAGTTAACGTTTTTGAGATTGAGTTCCGTTCGGGAAAGGATATATCATGCCAAATTACGTGAGCTCAAAACGGAAAAAAATCGTGTTATTTCATAATGGCAGCTTTCCACTAAATGCATCTTGCGATTTTTAATTTGAAACATTTATGGACAGTCGAAAACCGCGGCTTGTCTCGCTTCGATTAAAAAAAGCAAATTTTTAAATAATGGATATTTTTAGTTTAATTTGTGATATTTAAATATATTGGAACAGACATATTAGCTGATCTTGACATAAATTCACCGCATAGACGAAAGCAGTTTTACAGCATTTAAATACTTTGAAAGCACCGTGGGATTGGACAAAATAACGTATTGTGTAAGTTTTGTACACACGTTTGTGCCGCTTTTTATGCACGGCTTTTCTTAATCGGCGCTCAGAATATTTACGACCGGGAAATTTTTAGTTCAGCTAGTTTTTCTATTTTAGTCGTCTCTAGTTATACATGAATTGTACATGGATAAAATATAACGAATGCAAAATTATAAAGAGGTGATTATATATTTGTAACTATCTTATTTCACACAAAGTAAAAATCTCATTTGTTAATTACAATCTTTTGACAATGATAATTCTTTATGTTGTGTGAAAAGTCAAAACATGAAATAAGATATTGACGTTGATAAGATAGTTTAATCAAAAGTTTAAAATTTTATACAATTTTTTTATACATACAGGCTGTATGATATAGCATGTGACATGGTGTTTTTGTACAATTTGATTTTGATCGATTACCGCTAATTTTTCATTAAACAATGTATACATTTAAAAAAGTTGATATTACAGAAATGTATCCGTTTTACTATCTTACTGTTTACGTTATCTGCAATTTGGCTTATCTTTAAACAAAAACATCTATTATTTTTTTCTGCTTCATTTTAATTTTGGTCCCAAACGTAAGAATAGTGTTTTGCTGAAAGCCTAATTTTTATCAAAAATAAAGTTGCTAAGAATATTTTCAGTAAGAATTTCATAACAACCGCCTTCCTTAATTATTATTTTCTAACCAAATTTATTTAGACAAATCGAGAACCACAATTTTCTTACAAAAGTTACGGAAAACTGGATTTGGATATTCGCAGAAATACACGAAGTTTACTTTCTCTCAAAACAGAATCAGAAAGTAGCTGTGAATGTAAAACACAGTTTAAAAATAATGGTGGTTTAAAAGTTAATTATTTCGGAAATTCTTTCGTACGAAATGATTTATACGAGGACGAAGTAGTGAGACGAAAGTAAGTTTATAAGTTTATATATCACAAAATAAAATGATAATTTTCGTTATCTTTAAAAAAAATATATAAGAAAAATTATCACTTTTTTACAAAATTTGAATTTTTGCGCTGCATTAGACTAGTGCAAAATTTTCATAAAAAAATTTATAATATTTCAACTCTTATGGGCCATAAGTTATGGCAGTAATTTAAATAAGAGGTTTTGGGTTTTCTTTCGTTATTGAAGTCTCTGCATGATAAATTTTTTCTAGACTCGTAGTGACTTCTGGTCACGCGTGACCCACGCTGAAAGTTAACATAAGTTTTTAAATGTTGGACAAAAATGTCCAAAAGTCAAATGTGCGTAACTCTGAGGGTTAAATTACTTCGAATTCGTGTTTTCCGAATTCTAATTTTGCCTAAAGACGAAATTTTCATAGAGGAAAAAATCACAGTGGCTTGGCTGCTAATTCAATATAATTAAACATCTGCAAACAAGGAATTTTAATAGTCTTAAATTAAATAAAATTGGCTCGAAGATTCGGAAATCTAAGCCTTCATTAGAAAAATGCAAAAAATGAAGACTTCGTAAAATCATAGAATTTGATAAATAGTAATATCCTTTCATCAAAATTTATAAAATTTTTCCTAAATTATGAAAATTTCGGATTTTGCAAGCTTACATTTGAAAACTTACTAAAAGTAAATGTCCTTAAATTTTTGGAAATAAAATAAACCGAAACGTTGCTGTTTATAAAATAATTTGTAATTTTAGTGAAAGATTAGAAAAATGGCAAAAACGAGAAAAAGTGCGGTCGCCTGTCAACTCCGGCACAATTTTATATACGACGAACATTCCAATTATATTTCCATACTATGGGTCCGGTTTGAAAAAGCGCTCAAATAATATCTGATTAAATCCGAAAAAATTAATTAAGTTTCGATATAAACTCAAGAAAAGTCAAATTTTTGGTCCGAAAAATAAATATCGGGCTGCCCGCAAATTCTTGGGTTAAGCCAGATAAACCACGATTTATCAAAAAGATATATCAGAGAATCCCCAGCCGAGTTTTTTTATATTTTAAACCAAAAAAAAGATTAACCGTGGTTCCACTTGGAGAAATTAACATACCAATTTTGCAAATTTTGCCACTTTTCGAGGACGAAACTTCAGCCACAGACGCAAATGCTGCTTGCCAAAGTGTTAAAAATGGGCTGATTTGCATTCATTTATACGCACATTATGGCTCAATAAAATTTGAAGAATTTCGATCAGACATAAAAATTATATATGATACGAAAAAATCTGTGACCCTTATTTCGTCAAATATTGCTGAAATTAATGGAGCTTTTGAACACATGAGTTATAAATCAACAGAATATGAACCTAAAGGAGCCACCGATGTAATCACTATAAGATATGGGCCCCATAAAGCCCAAATTCCAGTAGAAATCAAATTCGAGAAACAGCCTGTTTTAATCGACCCAAAAGATGGAAATCTAGAAGACTTTGTCACAATTTGTATAAAAACGTTCGAAAGATATCCTTGTCTAAATCGTCTGATAGACTCTATTCGAGAATATCATCCAGCCATTCGAATAGTTATTGCTGATGACAGTATTGAATTTAAAGAAATTGAGGGAGAAAATATTGATCATTTTAAAATGCCTCCTGGGATCGGATTCAATAACGGAAAAAATTTGGCGATTTCGCAGGTTTGTTACTTAATCTTATTTGGACTTGAAAATCTAATTTTTTGCGGGTCGACCGTGACAGCTTAAACCGGTTATCTCAAACTTGAACATTTTGCAACATACTAAAAGTACACAATAGTCCTAATAAAATAAAATACAAATAATCAGAAAACAACATTCAAATAGTTCTTGGTTTTTGCACAATCCTTAAATTATCTTTTGAAATATCTACAGTATGTATTGTTTTTATTGTCGAACAGAATCTCAAATATCTTGGAGAATCGTCTATAATTTAGGGAGAATTCTTCCGGACACTTGAGATTCTGTTCGACACTAAAAAAACACATACTGTATAATATTTAGAAAAAAATTAGTTAAAACAAGCTGAAATTTAGCATAATATAAAATTGCTTCCTAGTCATGAAAATGAAGATACAATTGTAATTTTTTCTACCAGCTATCCTCATGCATATTAAAATGTATTCAGTCCAGCAATATCAACAAAGTTATAGGCTATAAGTTATAGCACTTTCAAATTGCTTTCAGTTAGCCAGATTTTACACCCACAACCCCCTTAAAAAAGCTATTTCGTTGCTTAATAAGATATTGCTCTTTGAGGGGTTCGATTTTTAGAATTTTTGTTCAATTCTAGAGAATCGAATTTTAGTTAACCGGAAGTGAAAACTCGTAAAATAAAGTCGTCGGATTTAGTCGAAAGTACCATCAAACTAAATTTTAGATGATGCCGAGAAGAATATCTGCTCACAGCTTTTTGATATTTATATTTTTTCTGGTCAAAAATTAGGTTTTTATGTTTTGCTGTGATAATTACTTAAGTCTAAAGAAAAATTCTCAAAAAATGAAAATATCGAATTTTGTTTTGAAATTTTTATTATTTTTTTCAATCATTTTATGCTTTCTTATCGTTCCGTAGCAATTTGGTGCTATTTATAGACCTCAAAGTAACCTAAAAACAATACGACTGCTACTCCCTTAGACAATTTGAAATAAGAATTTTTAAAACTCAAAAATGGGTATCGATGTTTTTAAGCTATCTTGTAGAGAATTTTTTGGTGATTTTAAGACATAGGATTTTTTGGTTTTGAGATTTCTTACAAAAAAAAATGTTCAAAGGTCCGAAAAGTGACCTTTTAGTCCGCGGGTTCTCACGTGAGTTAAAATAGCGGTATTGCAAATAAAATAAACTGACTCGACAGCGAAGGATTACCTCAAGAGGTAAGATTTTTTGCAACGTCATCGGATGTACCGGCAGGTCAAAATTATCGGGTTAAGTATAGCTTGCGGTACCGGAAGTGATATCACAATAATTTACATGTACCAAAAGATGCGTAATGATCGGTTTTCTGGAAACGGCATTATGAACTAGAAGGCAATTTATAGCATGGGAAAATATCACTTTCGGTTTTCACTCAGAATAAATTCCCCTCTGGCGCCACCTTGCGGTCACTTATGACCCCTAGTTTATAATACCGTTTCCAGAAAACCGATAATTGCGCATCTTTTGGGACATGTTAATCATTGAAATATAATTTCCGGTACCGAAAGCTATACTTTACCGGTTAATTTTAACCACCTGGTACATCCGATAACGTTGCAAAAAATCTTACTCACGGAAAAACTCTTTGCTGTCGAGTCAGGTTATTTTATTTGTGATACCGCTATTTTAACTCCCGTGAGAACCCGCGGACTAAAAGGTCACTTTTTGCACCTTGAAAAAAAAATTTTGAAAAAAATCTCAAAACCAAAAACAATCCTACGTCTTAAAATAACCAGAAAAAATTCTCTACAAGATAGTTTAAAAACATCGATACCAAATTTGAGTTTTGAAATTTCTTAATTCAAATTGCCTTAAGGGGGTAGCAGCGATGTGGCAGACTGGCGTCAATTTTTAACTTACGAAAATAATTAGTTGGTTTATTTTTTTGTGCTTATTATCGTTGAGCTGAACCAGAATAAATGTGTATCAGCTCATTAAAATATTTCTTATCTATTTAAGGAAAGATTTGAGTTCGAACTTTTAAATTTTGAATTCCGTAAATTTTCAAAAAAAATTCAAATATTATTAAAATTTCACGCATTTTTCACCCAGAAATATTTTTTTTTTTTTTATGAAATCTGTGATAAAAAACCAAAAATAGCCACTTTAAACAATCTTTTTTCATGGCATGTTTTAACGAAATTTTTCTGGGACTGCTGTTTAAAAATCATTAAACAATGTTCATTTGTCATTTTTTTCGGTCGGAACTTGTTTAGAAATATTATGAAAAAATTTTCGCAAAAATCAAGTCCAAAAATTTTTTATTATTGCTTTTTTGATTCTTCTGAAAAATCAGGAACCGAATCAGTTGTGTTATTTTTCTGGTATGTATTTGATTTCCGTATTTTCAACCGATGGGAGAGGGTCAATCGGAAATGATCGTTTTCTGAACTACTGATGAATTTATAACACTTGCTTGTGGACAACCGTTTGTGGCAATTTGGCACCCAATTTATAAAAATTTTATTATTTCACAAAAAAAAATTTCAAAATTAAATTTCGGGTGTTATAGGCTACTTTTTCCTAAAAAGGTTTTTTTTCCGTTTCTTTTTTTTCATGAAAAAAAATCTTTCATATTAAGATAATTTTCATATGATAATGATCTCCACTAATTAGTGCATAACACCCCGAAATGCCTAAAGTAATAATATCTGCCTCAAAATAATTCTCACATCGGGTCAAGTTGGAAATGAAGTTATAATGAAAAGTGGTTTTTTGATATTTTTACAAGATACTTAAATGTTGAGAAATTAAAAATAAAAGTGTTGCAAGAATGGACACTTTTATTGAAGATAATATAAAATAATTTCAACTTTTTTTTCTTAATAAATCACTCCGAAAAAATGTACAATCTGCCACATCGCTGTACCTGGGCCTTAAGTTATTGCTTATTTTTGTTATTTCGTTTTGAATATGAACAATTTCCACTCAATCACATGTACAACAAAAATAAAAAATTTGGAGGTTTTTTAAAAATAATTTTCGAACTAAATGAAGATTCCAAAATAGGAACATCAAGTATAAAGGCTAACAAGATAACAAGCTGTACTTTAAAATTTATACAAAAACAAGAAGTACTTGTTTATTTGGCAAAACGTTAATTTTTAAGTTATTTATTGTTGTTTTACTGGAAAACGTTCCTTTTATACGTGCAATTATAAATGTTGACCGAAAATTCTAAACTGCGATTTAACCACTAGCATAAATCTAAAAAAATTTTGATCAGAAGAAAAAAAAATCTACGAAAATAATTCATTCACAATTTGAATATTGCTAGCCAAATTTTTCTTGAAAAAAAGACAAGTCTACCTAATTATTTACTAGGTAGTAATACTAGTAGTAATTGCTGATGACAGTATTGAGTTTAAAGTAACTATAGGAGAAAACTTTCATCATTTTAAAATGCCTCCTGAGCTCAGATTCAATTACGGTTAAAATTTTGGCAATTTCGCAGGTTTGCCATTAAATCTTATCGGGACTTGAAAATCTCTTATCATCAAATCTTGTTCCTTGAACAGTCCGTTTTTTGAACGATCCGTTTTGATTTTCAATTTTTTTAAATTACAAAGCTAATTATTAACTTTGAGGTTTTCGAAAAAAAAAATTAATTTAAAGTCTGGCAAGCTCATTATTTGGTTTCGAAATGAAAAAATTTCTGAAAACGTCACTAGCTCAAGTCACGTTTGAGCTTTCATGTAGATAATTTCATGAACTTTTTCTCAGCTTTGAAAATTTGTAAACAAACTAACTTAAATACATATCCTCGTAATTAACCTGAATTATTTTATTTCAAGTCCCGAAAGTCGACTTTATTGTGTTCATCTGTCAGATTTTACCATAAGCTAATTGTGAGACATTTAAGTAAGTTCCGGTACGTATTTCCGGTCCAAATAACTCAATTGACTTTAATGCGGTTAACAGTTTCACTCTGTACAATTTTTTTAAAATAAGATAGAGTTTTTAAATTTATCCCTGATATACCCTTTTCCCAACGGAAGTCCATCACAAAAACGTTTACTATCTCTATAGCGCGTGTTCGATTCCCACTGATGTTGTCTAAGTGTTTTTGTCTTAGNAATCAGTAAGACAACATTAGTGGGATTCGAACACGCGCTATAGAGATAGTAAATGTTTTTGAGATGGAGTTCCGTTAGGAAAAGGATACATGTTGAAAAACTAAATTAACCGCTAATTCACGTTTTTCTGTATAAATCATAAAT
Organism: Oikopleura vanhoeffeni; assembly: GCA_004367855.1. Lineage (NCBI taxonomy): Eukaryota > Metazoa > Chordata > Appendicularia > Copelata > Oikopleuridae > Oikopleura > Oikopleura vanhoeffeni. Next base: position 55,299 of record SCLH01001376.1, read on the forward strand.
TTTCTCCTAAATTCACGTCCAAAACCTAATTATTTCACACATTTTTAATGTTAGTAGCAGATTTTGCCGAGATAGAATCAGGAAAAACAGCCAGATGTCCGACAACGGTTCATTTTTAAGTAGCTGGTAGCCTTAACTCAGGATCTTATTCAAGGATTATTTGAGTACAAATGCACCTGATTGCATATTTTATGCGAAAACTTGAACTTGAGAACCATTATTAATCAGATATATATTGTTTTATTTACGGTCCACTTTCTTCAAAAAAATTAACTAACATCTGCAGGAGAATCAAAAATTTCTGACAAGTTCGACAAATTGCATGAAAGAGGTTATCTAGATTTTTGAAATATTTTTTCTACTACTAGTATAAAACCAATTAAAAAAACGAAATTAATTAAACATATTTGACCTATTTTATCTTTTTTTCTTTGTTTGATTTTCCCCAATGAGGAATCCCCATTCGGAAGGTAAATTCATTATTTGGGGAGTGAGGTTAATTAACTTGTCTTATATCGCTCCAACACTCGTGCGCGCAAGAGCACATGACAAACCTGAGCTTCTCGTCAACTTATAAATGAAAAGCTATTATTCGACAACAATTTTTTTACCACACATAACAGCTTGGCTAGGTCACAAAAGTTATATTTAATAAAGTTTTTTTTCTTTCGAAATGACGATTTGAAATAAGGAATTTCAAAAATAAAATCGGTTTTAATGTGTCGCGAGCTATCTGTAGAGAATTTTTTTGTCATTTAAGACTTAGGATTTTTTTTTTATGGAAAATTTTCAAAAAAAAATCGATTATAAGGTCTATTTTTCGTGATTTTACAGTAGTATGTGATCCAGTTCTAGCGAAGCCCGTATGAAGTGCTAGAAGGCTGATTTTTGCCAGTGAAATTAAGCGTTTTTCGGTTACCCATTTTTTGATTGAGGGTCGGCGACCAATATTTGACCTCTAATGACCGGTCAAGTTCAAGGTCAGTCTCAAGTTCATCGTATTGACTGTAAAGTACCCCCAAAAGAATCGGGAAGAATCGACTTTCTGATGAACGTGATTAGCAACTATGTGTCAATAATGTACTGAAAGGTCGCTAGAGGGCAAACACTTTTTTGCTCTCTAGTTTTTGCTCTCTAAAGCGACATTTCAGTAGCTTACTGACCGCATATTTAGCTATGTCGCACCATTAATTTCGACAGCTTCTAGAAATAAAGGATGGATTCTTCTGAAACTGTGGGAGGTTAATAATATAGAGAAAAATTAAGAAAAAAAAATTATGAAAAATTTTTTGGACGTCACGTGATCAACAAACTAAGCGATCTTTTCGTATTTTCGGGTATGTTTAATTATTTTAAAACAAATGCCGCGCAGTCGGTATTTTCTTGGGTCAACGCTCACCTTATAATTAAATTCACACAATTTTTGGAAAAAGAAATAAAAATCTGGTCGAAATTTGTCATTTTCAGGCCCTCAAACCTTGATTTTTTGATAAAAAAACTTAGAAAATTGAAAAAAAGGGACTGGCCCGTTTAGCGCCAAAATTTGGTTTCGTTATTATGGCAAATGACGCCTTGTTCGACTTTAGAGTACCACACAGTTTTTGGCACCATATATCTCAGATAGATGGTGTCATATTAACAGCTGTTTTTGAGAATTTCGAGTTTTTTTCCCAAGTGATTTTTCGACAACTGCACAAAAAACAATTTGCTGAAAATTTTTTGGCGAGGCGCTTTCACCGACAATTTGTTAAAAAACATGAAAAAAAAGAATTTCGAAAAAAAATACTTGGAAAAAAAGGAGAATTTTGTAGTTGTCAAAACACGAAATTTTTTGGCGCGCGAATCCGGCGGAACTTTTTGATTGTATCATGACCGATCAACGGTAGTGCTTCTGCGCAGTACATAATACAACTTGTTTTATGGGTAGCTTATGGTAGCATTTTAATTGTCCGAAAAAACCCTCTTTTTTCGTCAAAAATGCGATTCTTTTCGAATATATATTATCATTTTTTTGGAAACAATATCAATTTTGATAAACGAAAAAATCCAACGCACAAAAACGCGGGAGAAAATTGTGCACCAGATGCCAGTAATATGTTACAAATCGTAAATAACTGGTCGATTTGGGCCCCGAAAAGTCGATGGTGGATAGCTACCCAGAAGTTGCTAATACGTTAATGGAAGAAGAGTTGATGCATTCCGATTCTTTTGGGCGGATTAAGCAAGTTCTATACGATGAACCCTTGAGATTGAACCTGGACAACTTTTGACCGGTCATAGAGGTCAAATATTGGTCGCGCGACACTCAATACACGAAAAACGGGAACGCAAAAACGCTAAATTCTTCACTGGCCAATAAATCTAGCCTTCTAGGCGAGGCTCTCATACGGCTTTCGCTAGAACGGATCAACATACTACCTGTAGAAATCACGAAAATTCGACCTTGACAATCAAATTCTTTTTTTCGACAAATTTTTCAAAAAGAAAAATCCTACATGTCCTTAAACAATTACCAGTGATAAAATTCTCCTACAAAGGATAGCTGTTGAACACACGTTAAAAACGCGAGTGTTTTTAATTTTGACAATGCGCTTAGTTGACTAATCGTCACTACACATACAGGATGCCCTTTTCACTTAGCGATTGAAAACAAATAACATTTTGACACCCGAGTTTCTTAATTGATTCCCAGGAATATAAGATCAAATTCTCAAACGTCATGACAAAAATTTCAAAAACTTACCTGTTAGAATTTTTGCGTTAATGATGTACAACTGATCTCGGATACGGTATAATCTCCGGACTAAAAGCGCATCTGGCAGATTGCATTCAAAAAGTAGCATTTTTTCGTGAAAGTGGAATTCAACTTGACCGTTGTTTGCTTTAATCTTGATCTGAAAAATATGCGAGAAATTGAAGAGGTTGCAAAAGTGGCTGTACTTAACGGGAGGATGAACGAAAACAAACTTTTATCTATTAGATAAGTTTAAAAATGAAACTATAAGTTTGAAGAAAAGCACATTTTCTTTGAAAAATATTGTTGAGGTATTTTATAAGAAAACGGCTCAAAACGGCATAAACTATCAACCCGTTACTCAAGTTAAAATGTGAATACAATAAAAATTTTAGGCAAAAACAACCTTTAATCTATTAGATAAGTTTAAAAATGAAACTATAAGTTTGAAAAAAAGCACATTTTTTTTGAAAAATATTGTTGATGTATTTCAAAAGAAAACGGTTTAAAACGGCTTAAACTATCAACTCGTTACTCAAGTTAAAGTGTGAATACAATATAAATTTTACACTGAGAATACATATCGAAAAGTGCCCGATAGTCTTGCGGCTGCGCGTGATGACCACCTTTAATTTTGTTTTGGGTTTTTTTTAAATAATTTAAATTTCGATAATTAAATTATTGTGTTGATATTTCGCCTAGAATGGCGTCATCAGGACTACCATGATAGATTATGGGACAATCTTGTTTTCAAAATTTTTTAATTTCATCACTTTGGATTTTATCGTAAACTCAGGCATATAAAGTTTAAAAATCTTTTGAACTTTTTAGCAGATTTGAAAGTAAATATGACAAAAAAAAAATTCATCAATTCAAAATTACCAATGAAAAATTTATCACGAGATAAGCGAATATCAAAGGGACCGATTTTTGACTTTTCAAATTGTCTATGTGAAGTTAAAATTCCACTTGAGACTTCTAACCACATATAAAAAACTGACGGTGTAAAAATTTGAAATGATAGAGTACGACTCAGCGTGAGACAAAATTCTTCAATTTTTGCAAGATTTCAATCAAAATTCTTATGAATCGCTTCGACAGATAACATTAAGTTATGTCACATCGAGAATGACCCATATCTTCAACTATTCCATGAATTTCGGAACATTTTTTTGAAACTTTGTGTAACAAGATTCTTGATCAACATTTTTAGTCTAAGTTAGCGTGTTATATCCGAAAATAACTTTGATTCATGAGGCCAAGATTTCATGTTCAAGGAGATTATTACCCAGATTTCTAATTTATGGCCTCTCTTACACCCTTAGAAATGAATTTTATCCCTTTCTATATTCGTTTGAAGCCTGTTAATAACATATTAAATGAAATAGTATTTGCAAAAAAAACACTGAGAAACTCACGATATTTTGATCACCCGTTTTGGCGCTAGAGAGCATTTCACATTTTTCGTAGATTTAAAAATGAAAAATTCGTTTTGAGGAGAGCCTTTTGCTGATCCTGCACAATTTTATTATATACTGAAATAATACATAAAGTCATCTTCAAGCTGAGAAAGATTTTTTCCGATAATTATATGGATAAGAACAAATCCTATTTGGCCGGCTAATCACCGACTGAGCGGCTTAGAATACTTTCTTTAGTTATAAATGAAAATTAACATTTTGACACCGGTGAAAATTAGAGCAATTGGAGCAATATTTTAACCTTAAAATATTTTGAAACGTTGTTTTTACATAAAATATCCGTCGAAAAATTTTGAAAGTTAAAATATTAACGTGAGACGCCTAATTTTTAACACAACATCTTGAAGACAAGTTTGACGTGATTTTTTAACTCGCAGAGAACGGTAGGACGATTTACGACCATTTTATCGGTTAGCTTATTTTTCGTGCGGTAGGCTAATAATAATTCCAGTTTAATAACTTTGGTATTTATCCACAAAAAAGAAGTAATAATTATTCAAATTCTGTAAAATAGTAAGAAAATTTCATCTTTGAAAAGCCGAATAATTACAACTTTTCATATTTATTCAGCAAATCGTACATATCCGTTGAAACTTGTACAAACTAATCTTAATACTTTTCTTATCGCTTTAAATTCAAATTTTTAGCGTGTTTTTAAGACGGATTACTTTTGAAAAAATATTCGTATTAATTTAGATGATTTATAAGTTTAACCTTTATGGGGTCCCCCTCGTGGGAAATAGCGGTTTCATGGTTTTTGAGGGCGAATATCTGGAAAACTAAACATTGTGAAACCTAATTGTTTAGCTTGGTAAATTAATTGAACATAAATCTCACATCCCAAACTATGATAGAGGATCACTGATTGCTTGACCAATCAGGAACGAACTTCAAAGTAGAGTCATATTTTGTAGCAAAAAGCCTATTTCTCCGAGAGTTTTTGGGGTAGAAAAATTATTTTTCGATTTTATGAACCACAAGAAACACACACAGGTCTGTTACTATCGTTTTTGTAAATTCAAATAAATTCGCTCTAGAAAATGCAAAAAACGATTTTTTGAGCTGATTTTAAGAGACTCGCAGAAAAGCCTATTTCTCCCTGGATTTTTTTGTCACAATTTTGAAACAAAGTTGAATGAACAGTTCATGACCTCGCGAAAGGCTGTTACTATCGAAACTTGAATTTTCATGATTTTTTCTTTTCCAAAACAGTACTTCTAATTCCTGAAAATCCATAATTGTTGATTAAAATGCTTAAAATCAAGACAAGATATTTTCAAAATGATTAAAAAGTATTTTCGTAAGACTTTCTTGGGTTAAAAATACCATCAGCTTATTTAAAATTATCGATATTTTCAGAAAAAAACTATCAAAATAAAATTCTTATTTTGTTTTGTTTCAGCCTCAATTCATGAAGGGTTCTTATTAATCTTAAAATTGATTGAATTCTTCGAATTGATCAACAGCATCCGCAATTTTAGATATTTCACTGTGCCGGATGTGTAAATATCCCGCCGAGAATTGTTTTGCTCTTCCAGGTGATACAAATTAGCACTAAAGAGTTATACAAAATAGTTTAAAAATACAGAAACTAGGCCAAAAAAGAAAACAAATCAGTCTTAACAAATTGATTATTAAGTAAATGTCTGAATTCTGATTCTGAGGGTGATGAAATTGATATCGAAGAAAGATTTGCTTTGCTTTCTGTTTGTCAAATAAACATGCGCTCAAATTTAAACAGTAAATATATTTAAACCTATTAGCAAATAGTATCAATTTACAGATTTTTATTGAGTGAAGCTTCATTTATAATTTTTTACTTATAAAAATACTGAATTTATTTTATTTTTGGAATGAAATTAATTTCAAGAGAAAAAATTGAAATTATTTTGAGGTGTGAAATTAACAATTAAATAAATTATTTTCGACTCTATGAATGAAAATCCTTGATTTTTGAACACAAAAAATAAAACAAAAATTCTAACTGATAAAAAGCCTTAAATTTTTTCTAAGAAGATTTCTTAACTTTCAAAAACTCACGTAAACTTTTCATGTGCAAAATTTCGACGCGACAAAGTTGCTTAATCTCAAGAACCAGACAAGATAGAGAAATTATATAAACACCAGAAAATTGAAAATTGTGAAAAACTAAAGCGTCTAAAATTTAAAGTCAATCGGATTTTGTTAACTATATAAAACTAAGCTCTCCAGATCGACTCTTGTAGTTTGTTACCAAAATGAGTATGTGGGTTAATGGTTCCAGTTGAGAGCATAATGGCGCCGTTTTTTCTGATTACACGGTTCGCAAGATCAAGTTTATTTCACTTATATTTACAAACTTTCGGACATTTTCTGTAAGCCGCAAAAAAGTATTTTGAGATAAAGTTTCGGCTTAGTAAATGGTAATTAAAGAAGGTGAAGGATGAGACCGTTTTTATGACAGAGATCGATTGCGTGAAATTTCTCCGCCTTGGGTAGCAAGGTCACTTAACTAAAGGATCAAGACTGACTCCGGTCGGATTAAGCATATCTCCTGCAGAAGTTGAAATTTATGGTATTTTTTATCCTCTAGAATTTTCATCGTTTCCGTTCAATTTTCCAAATTTTGAGCTTGATAAAGATTACAATTATTTTGATGTATTTTCTGGAAAACCGCTTTGATAAATTGAAAAGTTAAAACTAGAACTTTCTATGATAAAAAATTATATCCAAGTTTCACCTTTCAATTTTTAGCATTTCTATCGGCTTAAAAAAATTGAAAAAGAAATATAAGCTGCAAATTATATGTATATGTATATAGAAACCGCAAATAGTGTTTTTCAATTTTCGAGCGGGACTTCTTTTAAAGGACTCGGTGAATTTTGACAGATACGGATATGAGCTCTTGATGAAAAACTTTTTACTCGGTTTATATAAATATTCTTCTCAATATACCATCAAAGTAATGGTTCATAATCCAGGCAACTTTTGTTACTACAGAATTTTCAAATTATTGCTTTTTAAGATAATTTTGAGTCCGAATTCAACTTTTCGAATTTGACAAATTATGAGAAATTTTTGAAAAAAGGTTTGAACATTATAAAATGGTCAAAAATATTTGGAAATATTTTGAAATTTTTCCTCATTTCTTGTTCAAAATTTTTAAAACTTATTTTTTGGAATCACCGGCTGAAATAAATAAGAATCCAATTTTTAATTCTTTCCAAATATGTTTTCGTTTTGTTTCTTCGCACTTGTTCATACTCTAAATCATAATTTTTTGAACTACGTTTCGGGAGATATCATTTTGAGCCCTTTTTAATCGAGAATCAAAACAAATTTATTACACTGAAACTTGCCAAATTGGTAAGCCGACCCATTCACCGTTTAAAATATATTTCACTCAACTCATGAAAATTTTTGTTTTGTTCTTGATGTGCCAAAATTTCGTTTTTTTTCATCTTCTTTCAAATTTTTTGATTTTGACGTAGAAATCGTATAAAATCAAATTAAATACATTTTCAACAGTTAATGGGTCGGTGTTAACAGTCCCTAATTAATAAAAATAAAAAAATAAATTTCACCTTAATTTAGACACCTTAAATAGCAAACGCGCGTTTTTAGAGTGTTTGTTTAAAAGACGATTTATAAAGTAAAAATATTCGATCTGAAAAAAAAACTGATTATACGAAGTAAGCTCAAAAGTGACAACTTTTGTTAAAAAAAGTTTTTATTCGAAAAACTTTGAAGTATCCATAACTTTACCATCAAGAGAAAAAGATTGAAAAAGTGCAAATCTGTCAAAATGCACCGACCCCATTAAGTTTCTTGAACACATCAAAAAAAATTTTGTCCCGAGAATTTTGTCAAGTTTTAAAAAAAAATTTCATGTCTGAATAAAAATTTCATACAGATTTGAGACACCATGAGTCATGGTCCATGACGGCGATCATCATTTTTTAAGAAAAGTGCTTCCCCTGAAGATATTGTATGGTATAATTTATACCTTATTATTCATAATTTATCAAGATTAGAAATTATCAACTTGCTTTATCTCGCAATTAAAGATAAATTTGTCAGGTTCAGATTTTATACATGCCGCATTTATTCTGTTAAACGCGTAGTTGGAATTTATTAAATTGCCATTTTATCGACCGTTACAAAATTTCATCAGATGGTAATCATCTTTATATGTAACCTCGAACAAGACATAGAGGTCACTTAATACCTTTAATAATGCGGCATTATTCATGCCTGTCTAGAGATAATATATAGATATAAAAATAGTTCCTGGTTTAATGACCATGTTTCATTTTCATACTAATAAGCGATTATTGTCAACACAAAAAATGGGTTCTATAGATCAGAAGGACTTTTGTGACAGTCCATAAGTTATAGGTCATAATTTTTCATTCGTACAAAATAGTATTATAAATCAAATAAAGTATACAATTAATTTTAGCCTGAATTGTAGCAGCAAACCACAAATATTAAATTATACAATTCAAATATATCTATATAAATATTGTTTTGCTATAACTGTATAAATTAATTTTTATGATCTCTGAACCAACCGGTAAAACTTAATCAAGAAAAACAAATTTTAAAATGAATATGTTTTTTTATCGTTTTTGACTGAAAATGCCTTAAAAGAGCAAAAATGTTTTAAGTGGCGTCGAGACTTGAGATGATTTGAAAATCATGCAGCATGATTTATGCTATTATAAAGTAGGCTTTCAATCGCCATAACTTATGGCCCATAAGTCTCCCCAAATAACTTTCAGTCTCGACGCTACGTCAAACTCAAGACGTAGGAATTGAATTTTTGGATAAAATTTGTAGAAGTATCACTCAAATTTAGTGACCAATTAATATGTTAATTTAACATTCTGAAATGAAAAAAATTTGAATTTAAACCTTGAAAAAAATTTCTGATGCAAACCGAATGTGAGAGGTTTTAATGTTGTGAAAATGTCTATACAACTATTTGCAATTTTTTCTAATTTTATTTAATAAATTTCATTTAAAGGTGACTACTGAATACTTCATTTGGCTTGACGATGATTTTTATTTCACCGACGAAACCGATTTGCCATGGATGCTCTCTGTTCTAGAATCAACAGATTTAGACATCGTAGGTGGCAAAGCTGGTCCATCTCATTGGGGCTACACCTCTGTGATAGATAGGCTCAGTGGTGGAAAAAACGGAGACTGCTTATACCGTACATACGGTAGTCGAGGAAAAATAGAAAAATTTCCAACTTGTGAAATTGCCGATGTGATTCAAAATTTTTACATGGCAAGAACCCTGCCAATCAGAAGCGTGGGTTTTGACGGAATTTTCAAGCGAATTTCTCACAAGGAGTTCTTTGTTGATGCCATTGGAAAATTAAAAATTGGATTTTGTTCAAATATTTCGATAGGACATAATCATTCGTGTTTGACATCGCATAAACAAATGAATACTTATACGAGTTATCGTCTAGCAGATGATGATGAAATTGCATTTATTGACCGGAGCTGGTTTCATAGATCGAATTTGAAATGCATCGCTGAGAAGAAATTATATGGAATCAATAAATTTTTTAATCTTACCTCAGATGCCACCACAGAAATGACAAACTTATGAAGAAAATTTTTATTTGTATTCAGTTGTGAAAAACTGCAATTTGTAAATAATTATTTAACGCAATCAGTAACCAAATTTTGGTTCAAATTATGACTTGGCAGTAAAAGGCCAAAAGAGTAGAAGGCCAAAAAATCGGAAATTCCAATTTTTCGAAAATAAAGAAGAAGTTTTTTTGGAAAAATGCTAATATTCTTGTTCGCAATAAAATTTTGCGTTTTTCACAATATTTCCCAATGAAAAAACATAGTTCAGAATAAGTTATTTCAAAATTGGCCTTTTTTGAAGAAAATATTTTGTTTTGTAAATTTTCTTCAAAAAAAATTGTCAATTTTTTTTTGCTCTAAATTTTGCTCAAATGTACATTCATATCATATCTAAAATATATTTTACTGCGAGAAAGATATACAATATCAATTTTTGGTCTTTTACTATTTTGGCCTTCTACTGCCAACCCAAAATTATTTGTAGGTACATTTCGAAAGTTAACTGTAAATAATAAACTATCTTCACAACTTTAGTTTCAGCATTATTTTGGCGGTAGATTATTCGGAATAATTCGACGATACAAATTGAAAATCAAACAGTGTTGCTGAAAATCTAATACCCAAAATACGCGCCATAAAATTTGGCACAAACTCGATTTTGGCCGAAAATCGATTGATTGACACCCTAACTATAGGGATCGTGATTAAAAAAAATGTATCTCGATTCACAACTCAGGGGATTGGGTGAACTAATTATTTTCGACCACGGTCTCAAACTCGTATTATTTTCTTGTATCGACCATCCGCACACGAGAAATTGATTGCAAGCAAAAAAAAGTTTATTACTATCGAATAACTGGTTCTAGAATATCGGATTGGCTTCCAAAACCAATTAATTTATTTAAAATTCTAGACATAGGAATCCTATGATAGGATAGTCTCAAATTACAAGGAATAATAATTACAGCAAAAAATAACTACAAATGAAAGTATTTCAGTATTATAATTATTAAGATTTTTACCCCTTTTTCAATATTTCAATTGTAAGCCTAATCAATGTAATGATGGCGCGCAGTAGATTCTGCCATAAAATAGTGATTGCGAGAAATCTGACAAAATTATTTAAATTTTTCTGTTGGATATTTAGCTTAGAGATTCACGAAGATATTTGAAAAGAGAAAAATCGCATGTAGCGTTCGTGAGAAATAGTCCGTTTTCTAAAAAAAAAATTTACATTTTGCACTATATTTAACTAGGCTATAGACTACAGCAAAAAATTTTCAAAAATAATTTTCGGCGAATTAAGATGAATTTATAAATATTATAAAATATTTTCTGTTGCGATTGTAGAGAATTTTTTCTGACCAATTACAGGGGTGCGGCGTATAGTTGTACGCGTATAGTTGAAACCCGAGAAAAACCTACGTAAGCCTCCGCAAAAACCTACGCATTTGAAAATAAATTTTTGTTCCTGCGTGCGGCGTATAGTTGTAGGCAAAAGATAGGGCTTTTTTTCAAACGTTCCCAAGCAAAAGATAGGCGTTTTTTAGCCAGCAAAAAGAAATATCGAGTATTTTTATCATCAAAGCGACCATACAAATTTGTAGTTCCGACCTTTTATTTTGATTATTCAGTACAATTTATTTCTCTTAATTATCTGCACATTATTTTCCCATTCTTGCCCATAAGAAAGCCGTAAAATTGACGTAGGTTATATAATTTCTTATAAGAGTCGTGTCTGTTATAATCCGCTGAGTTTCAAAAAAAATGCTTTGATAATATCCATCAAGGAAGCTTTAGGATTTTTCGCAGACTTTCTTTGCGGACTTCAAGAACCTTTAATTCCTCTCGACCGATAAATGATAGTTTTTGCAGTGGTCTTATTTTTTTCCTTGAAACCTTCTTGAATTCATGTTTTTTTTAGATTTACTTTACAGCAGGGTGCGGGCGTATAGTTATTATGCGTATAGTTAGATTCCACGCACAATAACCTACGTAAGCCTCTGCAAAAACCTACGCATTTGAAAAATAATTTATTTGTTCTTGCGTGCGGCGTATATTGAAGCAAAAGATAGGGCTTTTTTCAAACGTTCCTAGGCAAAAGATAGGCGTTTTAAACAAGATTTCAGACCAAGATTCTCTGGTCGGCGCGACAATTAAAAATACACTTTTTTAAAAACATGTTCAGATTGACCAATGAAGTGTCGGTATTTCAAAGAGTTTAAAACATGTTTTCAAGTCTCGCAGACAATTTCGGGCAGGTTAAAATGGGCGCAATAGTTATTGAGATAAAAAATTTAGTTTTTGGTTTTCTGAGATTGATTTACTCGTGAGCATATTTTTTGTCATAATTTTCATTGTTTCCTTGACATTTTAACGATTTTCGGATAAATCTGTTTCGAATTCATGTTTATTTAAATTAAAACTTTATTTCATTTTTCAATTAAATTAAATTTATACACCTAGAAGATTTGTAACGAAAAATAAACTTTAAATCACAAAATTCTTACTCTGACCATATTTTAACGCCAATTTTTTTAAACTCTAGATATTGTCCAAATTGACCAATCAGAGCACACTTTCCCAAAAGTACGCGTATAGTTAGAAAGTCGCGTATAGTTAGAATTACGCGTATAGTTAGCGGTTTTTGGCGACAACTTTCTAACTATACGCCGCACCCTGCGTATTCATTTTTTCGATGAAATCAAATTATCACATACACTTGAAATTCTAGTTAGATATATGTAAATGAATACCCAAATCATCAAAATTCTCACTTTGACCATATTTAACGCAATTTTAAACTCTAGATATTGTACAAATTGACCAATCAGAGCAGATTCTTCCCAGAAGTACGCGTATGAGTTGGAATTACGCGTAAGTTGGGTTTTTGGCGTCAAACTTTCCAACTATACGCCGCACCCCCCTGTATATTGACATTATGTGATTTTTAAATAGTGTGGATATCACGAAAAAATCAATGAGAGTAAAAGCAGCATTAGGTTTTATGATACGGCTCATGTTAAATATTTTAGAAATTATCACTTTTATACTTTCAAGGTTACGAACTACAATATGCAATTGAAAACATAGAAGTCCACATTAATTCTCACAAAATATATTTGAGTTTTAAAAGGGGCTTATTTATCCCCAGCACATTGCGTGATTTGAGTACTTTTGGAAAAAAGGCATAGTACAGTTATTCGAAAAGTACTCAAATTACGTCAAAAAAATTGCAGGGTCAATTTCAAACGTTTTTAAGACTTTTTTCTTATCACACCAAAGTCCGAATAAATTCACGTGACGAAATAATTTAAAAATAAGGTTTGAAATATGTCATAGATAAATCCGTATTTCTCGAAAAATTAGATCACGTGACGTGTTTGTANAATATTATTATGTTCAAAACTCTTAAATTTGGTGTTTATTGGCTCAAAAAAATTTTCGGCGTAATTTGATCACTATTTGTTTACTTGAACCAAAACCTTATTTCCTAATTTGAAGGCCACGTGATCATTTTCGGGCTATGGTGTTATGGAAGAAAAGTCTTTGAATTTTTTTTGATCACGATGAAATTTTTAATTTTGTGATTCAAAAAATTTTTGCAAAAAATAAGTACTGTAAATTACAGTCTGTGATACAGTTAAAATTTTCAAAAAAAAAACGCACAAACGTTATTTTGTTTCAAAAGTTTGTTTCAAAGTTAATCGATAACTTTATAACTGATCTTGTCATTATTGATTAAGCGTCGTAAAATGCTATTAAAATGGTGTACGGCGACGCGAAGTTAACTTCATATCCACGTATTCAAAAATTACCTAATGCCGATATTGTTTGTCAGAAAAACATTCCCTACAATGTAGCGGGAGAATTTTTTTTTAAATTCATCTTTTTCGCCGAGAATCTATTTTGAAAATGCATTGCTATAGTTGAATATAGGCAAAATGTACATTCTTTTACAAAAAAAAAATTTAACTCACGAACGGTTAATGCGATTTTTTTTCTCTTTTTCATAAATCATTTTCGATTATCTTAGTAAAATTATAGCCTGACAAAATTTTAATAAATTTTTTCAGATTTCTCGCGATCACTATTTTATGCAGTTTTATTGCGCGCTATTATTACATTGATTAGGCTAAATATTGAAAAAAGAGCAACAATCTTAAAAATTATAATATTGAAATACTTTCATTTAGTGTAACTTTTTTCTGTGATNAGGCTAGGAAAATGAAACGTTCTCCATGCTTTTTCGTTCCCTTCCTTTCCCCTTCGTTTCTCTAAATTTCCCTGCCGGGAAAAGGAAGAGGAAACGTTCTCTTCGCCTTTTTTCCCTTCCATGTTTCCTTGCCTGGTTAACCCTTGTGAGCATATAAAAAAAAGTTCCGCCAAGGCACCAGAGCCGCAATTGTGGCTCTACTTTGAACGTTGTTTACAAAAAGCTTGAGGCAGTTGGAATTTCAATTTTTTCTGCATAAGGAAGTTGAAGGTGAAATTTTTGCATCCGACATTTTATATTCTAGAATTTTAATTTTTGTTCTAGAAAATATAGTGAGAAAAGCAAGGTATACCATATCACGTAATACACGGTCGCAGTTGTCTTCATAAGTTACATTTTTGTCGGAAACGATGCACAAGTATCTAGCCTACGTCACAGTTTTGTCCGCTTTGATTTATATCACATAAATCAAAAGTGATTTTCAAATAAGTCAAAATTTTGATGGAAAAATCATGATTTTTGATAAAAAAATGTTCATTTTCCCTATAAAAGCAGATTATTACATTTTTGAATTATTTTTAAGTACATATGGTAATGAAGTACAACTGTGAACATTTTTTGATTGCTTAAATTCACTTTTATAGTAATTAAATTTTTTAATGGGATACTTGAAGTTGTAAATTTAGAAATTTCACTTCCGATAAAAAATAACTGCTCCTAGATACCAATAAATTTTTATTTTCACTTTTATGCATGCACAAAACACTTTCCTTAAAACTGGCTTATCCCTCATTTGTCTTTTATGTCTAGTTCCAAAATAATTTCTCCGGAAGTGAAACATCGGCGAAAAATCTTACTAAATCAACTTCCCGTAATACTGGGACCAAAAATTCGAAAAACAATTCAATTATTTTTTTGGAACCGAAGCAAAATTTTTTATAATGTGTTTGAAAGAAAAGATTCTACGATCCCGTTTTTTGCCTTTTTTGGATGATTAAAGGGGGTATGCGACTCTGATTTNGCACGGTGCTTTTTTTAGGGGTGTATGGGATTTTATGAAATTATTATTATGGATCTTAATAAAAGTATGGGGGGGTGAATCAACATCGGAAGCACATTTTTATCACCGGGGGAAATTTTTTGAATCCTGCTCGTTGATTGGTTTAGACATTTTTTTTCCCCTTTCTAGACATTTTTAGAAAAAACTGTTAAGTGGAGCGTTTTAACAGCGAAATTTAATCATGTATGGCCCTTAAAAATTTTGAAAAAAAAATATTTTTTCCATCCAAAATGATAAAAAGGACCTTTTTTCTGTGACGTCATGCAATTTGACCTTTTTTGAGACATTTTATGGTTTATCCATTGCTTTGAGCGTGTTCCTTGGAAATTTCTGCCCATTTCAATAAAAAAAAAAATGGAAAAAAAAAAATTTTTACCTTCGAAAATTGCAACTGAAAGATTTTTTCCTTGCAAGGGTTAAGCGTCGTAAAATGCTATTTAATGGTGTACGGCGACGCGAAGTTAACTTCATATCCACGTATTCAAAAATTACCTAATGCCAATATTGTTTGTCAGAAAACATTCCCTACAATGTAGCGGGAGAATTTTTTTTTAAATTCATCTTTTTCGCCGAGAATCTATTTTGAAAATGCATTGCTATAGTTGAATATAGGCAAAATGTACATTCTTTTACAAAAAAAAATTTAACTCACGAACGGTTAATGCGATTTTTTTTCTCTTTTTCATAAATCATTTTCGATTATCTTAGTAAAATTATAGTCTGACAAAATTTTAATAAATTTTTTCAGATTTCTCGCAATCACTATTTTATGCAGTTTTATTGCGCGCTATTATTACATTGATTAGGCTAAATATTGAAAAAAGAGCAACAATCTTAAAAATTATAATATTGAAATACTTTCATTTAGTGTAACTTTTTTCTGTGATAATAATTCTTTGTAATTTGAGATTATCCTATGTCTAGAATTGTAAATAAATAAATTATTTTTGCAAGCAAATCCGATATTCTAGAATTAGTTATTCGTTAGTAATAAACTTTTTTTTGCTTGCGATCAATTTCTCGTGTGCTGGATGGTCGGATACAAGAAAAATAATACCTAATTTGAGACCGTAGTCGAAAATAACTACTGCACCCACAATCCCTTTAAGTGCATACATCAGTAACATTTCTAATTTGAAGCATGGTTTCTTATTTTAAGTGAAGATTTCTAAACTTTGTTTATTTACAGTTGAAGCAAAGATTTTGTTCTACGGTCGAAAATTGTTAAACAGAGAAGGCTTTCAGGATTTGGTATCTTTTATAATTTTAAATTAATTGTCTCTTTTAAACTAGGGGTCAATGAGAAGTGACCGGTGATTCAGCCAATTATTCGAATATTGTTGTTTTTATTTAACTTTCAGCCTTCCTTGTTCGGATGTGCACTTTAAATGTTTTTTCAACCCTTATACATAATGGGATCATCGTCGACCAAGGAGACGCTTAAACTTTTTGCCACAAATTATTTGTGCGTTTTTTTTTGGAGAATCACAGAACTAATTACAATACTTACTTTTCAAAAAAATCTCGACTCTCTCCTAAATATATATGAGGCTAATCTACAGAAAAATAAGACTTTTTTTCATAACGGTATAGTCGAAGCGCACTGATTGGCCAACGAATCTCACTTCACTTCGTCTTTTACCTCTATGTTTTCATGGTTCAAATGATATACAGTGTAGTTTATTTGAACATTTGAACAATTTTTTAATCATGGCAAGATAATTTACTGAATTTCACATCGAAGACTGTCCCTTAATCAAAAATCATCGATAATTGGCATATAATTCGGCTCCACAGAGCCGACGGACGCTGGGCATTTTTTACTGCGGTCTTACCCGAGTTAAATTGTTTTTAGGTTTATCAAATTAAAACAAACGATAAATAAGAAATAAAGCAAAAATTACTCTCAAACCTCAAATCGAGTTATTTGTATCGATATTTATAGAAATTATTAAGCCTGTCTTGCTTAACAAGCATTCGTGTACTTCATACAAATTCTGTAATTGAAGTACACATCTAAATCGTTAGTCAGCGTGAAGAAGTGAGTTCAGTTTCGATAAGCAAAAATTTTACAACTATGGTGGACTCACCATTGGTGAGTGAGGATTTATTTGGTTTAAGGATGCAGATGTTTCTTAAAATTTGCGCTTATTGAGGTATCTCAATCCGGTATTTTTTCGACCTGAAATTTAAAATATATTGATTTTGCGGTAAGTCAAGGTGATATTTTTTTCAGATTCTGTGTTGCTAAAAAATTAAACTATCAGCTCGAAATCAATAAATTTGACAATTGAAAATATCGAAATTCTTGCCTATGTGTCGTATTTTATCACTACGTCACAAATAGAGAAAGTGACGAATGAAATCAGAGGATTCTATTCACGAGACCAATGAAATCACAGGATTGTTATTGTTGTGACCGAGTGATAAAACGACACATAGCCTATGTGACAAGGCAGGATTTTCGATATCGCCGAGATTTTGGTGTACTTGTCACCCTTTTAACTGCACATTTTAAAGACCTTTTATTGCTTAAAACTGTCAAAAGACATCTGGTTCGATAACATTTTCGTTGAAAAAGTCGGTGTAACTCCCGGATTGACCCTCCATATACTCTTACTACTTTGCAATCTATTTTAAGTTTTGCATAAATTTAACTTTACAAACGAGGGTTTCACAAGTTTCAGACAAGGTTACTCATGAAATGAACAGTCAAGGGACACAAAACGATAAAAACGGTAAAAATCAACAGATTCTTGCACGGAAAATTAGTCTCAAAATGTTTTATTGTTGATATACAATATTTGTTAATTTGGTATTAATTCCTTATTCTGGAGAAATAATAAACTTCTACACTGACGGTCTAAACAGCCTAATTACTAAGGACACAGTCTAATTAAAATCTGAAACAGGTTGGAGAATTTCCGAATAACTATCAATTGTATAGCTAATTGGGCATATGTGCGGTGCTTTCATAAAATTTAGTATCAATATTATAATTCCGAATAAATTCTTTATTTTTTTCCAAATTATAAAAGATCAAACTAACTATCAGTTATAATAATTTCGTATAGACTATTAGTATTATATACATCTTTCAATACATTTTACAGAGGGTGAGGCAATATAGTTGAAAGTTTTTCGCCGGAAAATTCGTCGATTTCGGCAAATTCGGCGATGTTGGCACATTCGGCGATATTGGCACAAGAAGTATTTCAGCTGGAAATTGTGAAATTGCGTAGGTTTTTTTCGGCGATTGCGGCAAATTCGGCGATATTGGGCCGGCGATATCGGGCCCTCCCTGAATTCAATTTTTTTAAATCACATGAGAAATTTAAAGTTTTCTGAGAGCGGGTTCGAGTAGTCCTAATTAGGATTTTTTGCTGAATACGGTCTGTAAGTATTTATATTTATAAATTTACTTATTTTTCTTAGGTTTAAAATATTTCTGAAGGAATAATCTTTTTTTTCATAATAAAGGAACTGGAGAATAAATTTGAATACAGTAACATTTTCAAACATTCACAAATCACCTGAATACATAAGAATGATAAACTATTCAGTGATTTGTTGTTCTTGAGAACAAGGAGTATAACACGCAACTAATAGTGTGTCGAGAGGCTCTGAGGCACTCTGGTTTATTGCTGAGAATGGTTCAGTTATGTAGACATTGATATGTTGGTATATTGTTTATCTCATCTGTGATAAGCATCTTCGTATATTCGGAATATATATTGTTCGTAATATAATATTCTTGTAAAGCGAATATAAGCCGATTCCCATCATAACTGTTTCCCCACCCCTTTTCTGAAATAATTATATAAACAGAAAATATACAGTTAAATTTCAAATAGATACAGTAATCTTTGTAATTTATTTCTCCTTGTTCTCCAGCTTTTTTCGTGATTTGAGTCTAAATTCTTTGAAATAGCTCATTTCAGTGTTTAGTGCACATCAAGACTGGTGTCATCGGCGCTAACATAATGGTCGAATTACAATTTGAAATCATTTTTATTGTATTTGTCGAGAAAAAACCATTATTTTTAGGAANACATAATTGACAATTGTATGCGCAATTGGTCATTTCAATGCTACAAGATAGACTGGTAATTAAATATAATTTGTTATTACTGATTTTGAATATATATGAGAGTGGTCAGCTATAGTTTTCAGAGCCTTTTGACTTTCTTCGATATTTTTTATCAAACAAAAGCATAGAAAACCCTATAAATTTATTTCGAATTCTTAATCAGGGGTAACTTCTGTTAACTTATATGGACAAAAAACATAGACATAAAAATAAATTTAAATTCGAACGAAAAAAAGTAAATTAAAAACTAGTAAAAAAGTTGCATGCAAAACATTCGAAGAATGAAAAATAGTTCTACTTTTTATTAAACATTGTCGAAAATGATAAACCAGAGTGTTTATTATGTACAAAATATGTACTACAAATATAAAGTTATGCTGATATCTTTAAGTCTTGGACCAGGCTCCTGGTTTAAAAAAGAACCCCTTATTTGTTTTGGTTTAGCAATTAGGTAATTGTATTTATATCTGTCTGCAATAAACGGTAATAGTATAGCGTTGTGAAACATATTTAGTATGGCAACGGTTTTATTAACGAATAAAAAACTTTTTGAATAGCCAGCGTTGACCCAGTTGCATGTTGGATTAAAAATGTTGATAACTTCAAAAGCAGTTGATCATCCGAAGATAATTTTCTCACGTTGGAACGAGAACTTTTCTCATTTGAATAAAGAGGATTTCAGTCAATCAGAAGCCTGCCTTTTTATAGAAAATCTTGAAATTTTTGATTTTTTTTTCTCTGAAAAATTCTGTGGGTAATGTATTTTTCTGTTTTTAGTGACTATTTTGTATAAAAAGCTAGGACAAGAGTTAATGTGGGGAAAAATATTGTTCCCCTCAGATTGGTATTTCATATGTTCCCTAATTCTTTTATCTAAAGGTCGTTTACACCTACCAATGTAATCAGCTTGACAGGTGCAGAATTGTAGTGCTATTAGCAAGTGGTCGCTGAACCCGCAACTACAGGTGCGCTTTGGTGCTTTTGAACAAAGAATTGGTTATTTTGACATACGGAGCGCCAAAAAACTGACATGAATTTGCAGTAAATATTTGTTATTTTAGAAGTGAGTTTTCGAGCATATATTCCAGTCTGGGACTGAGTATATTCAAACTAAATTGCATTCAAAATCAGGAGAAATTTAGGTTTTTCTTTGACATCGAGATAATCATCAATTTTTGTTTAACTAAATACTTAGAATACTCAGGTTTGGGTACAGATGTTCTAAGGGTCATTCGCAAGAAACAACAATCGCGTGGGTGAAACAGCATCAAATACTTTACTGCATTGAGTAAAAAGTTCGATCTTAAATATGTTTTTACTCATTTTTGAGCTCTTTTGAAATTTGAGTACTACTATATTTGGCGAATTCCTATAATGTTGATTCATCCATATTGTTTTCAAATGTAAATTCGCCACTCAAAAATCAGGCTTGATTTCTCTCGTCATTTTTCTCAATAGTGAACATGAGGTTTTGTTTCTCAATGGTTCAGTTACTAAAAAACTGTATCAGTAGCATCTTTGCGATACAATTACACAAGTTATATCTCAAGCAAAGGCGTTCCAAAATTTAATCTTTGACCTTCTTTGATCAACTTTTTTACACACCCCGTATTCTTCTAACTATATAAACAAATTAGTAATTATTGGGCTCACAAAACGCCCACCCTAGGTAAACCTTTGTTCTATGTTTGAACCATTTTTTCGAACTATACGTTATTGGGTTAAAGTGCCTATAATATTCTCTAAATTTTGCAACGAGCTAGACGGGCAGTCTACCTAGTTTTTATATCTCTTTGGAAATTTTTTTTCAGCATCCCTCTTTTATCAAATTTATATGTAATCAACAATTTTGAATCATTAACACTAGTATACTACCGTAATGTCAAAAGAATCCAATCATAGTACGGGTCAAAATTGTTGTTTTTATCAAAAGCTCTTTTGAACACTTATTGTTAGATCATATTAAATGAGCACTTACTTAAAGCCGTTTCAAAATTGTTCTTAAGATAGTTTCTACTAGAGCAGTCCAAGGCCGAGATCCTGTAAAATCTGCTCCTTAACGGCATAGGATTCTTTCATGCAATCTTCAAAGTTCGTGTAGCAATTATTTGCTATTGGTTAAGTGAGAGCTAGCTTTATCATTGAATGTGTACTATATACATCGCGCCTAGTGTTTTCTTCAATAGAAGTTTTCTTAATAAAGCCGATAGCAACAAGCTCTGGCTTCTAGTTTAATTTTTTCTGGTAATCAAAAGGTCTCTTTAATTGGATCTATCTAATCTCTTACTGATATAACGGTTATATTAGGTGCTTATGTGCACAATAGATAAACAAGGCAATCATTTTAATTTTTTACAATCAAGGAACGTTATTCATTGTTCTTGCGTTTGTGCAATTTTCGCATTTTCAGATGTCAGAAATGTGACATCTTGACCCATTCAAGTTATTCAGAAACATGGCTCTCAAGCGAGCATTGCTTTCCTAACTTCTATAAAAATTCGTTACTTCCAGCAATATCAGATGTTCCGCGTGTTTTCCACCATCCCTAGTATTCCTTCCAGTATGCGCAGACTTTTTAAGCTTTCTGAGCGACTGTGAGGGTTTCGTTACTTACTTCCGCATAATTTACGTAACTGGGGAGAGTAAAGCTATGAGAAGATCAAGTGAATTTAATTCTCGCTGTTAAACTCCCTTTTTGTTCTAATTTGAAACCTATGTTAATGGGGATTATGAATTTCTTATGCTCGCATTAAAATAGTTTTTAAATGTTTGTAAGAGGTTAAATATTTTTTGTTGTAGGTCTTCTACTTTTCTCTTTTGAACCTTCAGCTCAGAATATACGCTTTTTCTCTCCGAATCCGCAATCTTACCGGGAGAGTAGTTGCATTTAGCAAGTTTAAATTTTGTGTTTTGAGCCAATCGTGCAAACGATGGCGTTACTCCATGACTTTGACATGACTCTATAAAATCGCAAGATTTTTTAGCTCGATGTAGTTTTCTCATCATAGATACAATTCGTGTCTGTTCTTTTCTTATATTCTCTTCGTCAGACATAGATAAAATTCAAATAATTACGTAATTACGACGTTTCAGATTTTTAGAATTTATATTTATATGGAGTAAGTTTACTCCTCCACGTGGGTTATTATTTGGCTAAAAAATCATTCTTAATCTATTTGTTGTCCTATTTTTAAGGCCTCACAAAAAAGCCTACTTTATCGAGAATTTTGAAGTGTAGGGTTCGAAAACTATACGTTTGTGTAGCCGAAGCTTCTTCCTCACATTATGTTTCTTGAAATTGTTTGTCTATTTGTTTATTTTTTTTTCTACCATTTTTGGGAGAGAAAAGACTACCAATATTTCCTTGTGCTTAGCACTTGTATTTTTCTAAATTTTAAAGAAAAAAATCATCTCAATAAAATTTGTTTTTGACCTAAAGCTATTGACGACTCTTTTATTCGAATATTCATTTCAAAACTAACCTGAAATTGTTCGCAAAACGGTCATTTGGTAAATGATTAAGAACAATTTTGCAAAAAAAAATTCGGTTTAATTTTTGATGTAAGCAAAGCCATCTTATACAATTCTTGTAATAGTTTTATGATACAACTCAATTGAATGTCAGATTTTTACAAAAAGGTTATTTTTTTATTTTCTGCCATTTTTGATCAGTTATGAAAAATAACTTTGATATCAAAAAAAAAATGAGTTCACAGAAATTTTAAAAACATTCACTGCTTTCGAATGTCTAGCAAGTTACAACAAACAAACTTATGAGTGTAATATGGGCAGCAAATAATCTCCAATAGTTTAAAATATGTTCTTATCTATAAGAATCAAAATTTATAGATTAAAATAAAATTAAGAAAATATTCTAAGATATAAAAGATATGTAGATGAAGTTTTTTTAGTTCTGAAGATATCTGAGAAAAATAATATTTTCCGAAAAATTAAAAATTGACATGAAGGTGTTAATTTTACAATAAATTAACTCACAAATAATAATTTGGTGTATTTAAATACTTCAATTTTTTATAAAAAATGGCAAATTTGAGTTTTAAAATTATCGTGAACCTACGATAAATATCAAATATCATGCTATCCAAATCACTCATAACCGAAAGAATAAAATTAATACAAGCATATAAATTTGCTCTTAAAAATGAATTGATCGGGATGCAGAAATAAAAGAAAATTCCCTTAGAAATTTTTCAATAAAATTGCCTTTTGTCTCAAATAGATATCAGAAATCGAAACAAAATTAAAAAAAATAATCAAATCAGTCACTCCTGATTTCAATATCAATTTTCAAAATGTAAAATTAAGCCAAATTATACTACCTAAAATGATTTTATACGATTTCTACGTCAAAATCAAGATCTAAAAAATTTCAAATTATTTCGACCAAAAATCACAAAAAAATGTCATATGATTTTTCAAAGAGCTTAATAATTTCTCAGCATATCGTTTATTTGTAAAATGTGTGCTTTAACAACTGATGTTTTCACCAGGTCTGTAGCTTTAATTTAAGGCCTTTAATTTAAAGCCGTTATAGATAATAGATAGGGTCATACCCGGGAGGACTATCTTCTAAACTAAGGACCCCAGAAATATTTAACTAGGCTTATAGGGTGGAATTGTTGACTGAAAAAGGATTTTGGCAATAAAAAAGAATTTTGGTGACACCTAGTGGTCACAATTTGAGTATCAAAAAACAACTTTTTGCCTTTGTAAGACACTTTAAAGGTATATTTATTTTTTACTTCAAACTTTTATTCAAAGGATCATATTATAAAAAAAAATAGCTATTCAAAAATAAAATTTTGGTTGGGAAAAAAATCGAAAATTTTTTTTTGTGCATTTTTTAGCCAATTCCAAAAAAATCGATAATTTTTGAAATTTGAAAATTTTTTAATATTTTGGGTTATTTTTGGTCATTTTTTGACCTTAATATGCAAATTACGATCGACCAGCTAGCTTTCAGCGTAAATTTTTTTGTCATTTTGGACGTTTAATTAAAAGGGCTATCGGATAATAATATAAAGCCGTTTGCGCTTCTATGCGCTCTTACTCAAATTACCAATATAAAGTTTAACCCCCTCACACCATTTGACTATCTAAAGGCAAAAAAATTTTCGGGAGCCAAAACGGCGCAGAAATAACATCGTCACAGACCTACATTCATATATGTCATAGAGTTTGCAATTTTATTTCCAAAAATATTGTTGAAAACTTTATACGATTAGCCGTTCGAAAGTTATTTTTTCCTACTTT
The DNA here is from genome assembly GCA_004367855.1 of Oikopleura vanhoeffeni. Taxonomy (NCBI): domain Eukaryota; kingdom Metazoa; phylum Chordata; class Appendicularia; order Copelata; family Oikopleuridae; genus Oikopleura; species Oikopleura vanhoeffeni. The sequence goes on from SCLH01001376.1 coordinate 79,746, forward strand.
TTTTTAAGATTTTCGCGAAAATTTCCTAAAAAATTAATTGTGTGAAAACGATACATAATATCAAAATTCTAAGGAAGCCAGTTTTTAGGAAAGTACTTGAGGATTCTTTTTATATAAGTTTATTTTATCTGCAGTCTCTATACGAAGAATAATTTTT
>SCLH01001376.1:81149-99779 GCA_004367855.1 Oikopleura vanhoeffeni
AGTAAATAATATAAAAGTATTTCAAGTTTTTTCTTGACTTCAAGTTTAAAAAACAAATTTGTATCGAAATCTGAACGTTTTAATCTTTATTATTTCATAATGATTAAAAATAAATCGAAAACGTTACAACAACGAATAAAGTTAATACAGCAGGGTCCGGCGGATAGGTGAAGGCAGATAGGTGAAATCCGGCTAATAGGTGAAGGTTTTGAGCGAAAAAAGTTTTCCGGCGGATAGACGAAAGGCAAAAGATAGGATTTTTCTTTCAAAACTTCCTAGGCAAAAAGATAGGCGTTTTCGAAAAGCCAAAATATAGGAATATTTGAGAGTTTTATGAATGACAAAACTATTAAATTAATTTGTCGTTTTATTCTATTTATCTAGGACAGTTGATTTGCCTCAAAAATATGCACACAATTTTTGTTCAAATAATTTCCCAGCAATTATTTCATAGGCAATTTTTTCACGATATCTATTTAATTCTTTCGTTTAAAAATCAAAGTTGAGACATCTTCTTGAAATATTCTCTGCCCTGAATTTAATTAGTTCGGCGCTATTACCTTTCCTTAGATGCTATTATATTTTTTTGGTTTTTTATGATTCTTCTTAAAGTCGAGTCTGTGATACTTCGCTCAGTTTNCGAATCATAATATAAAATTTCCTTTCTTTTCAAAAAAACTACAGATATCCCTTTAACACCTTTTGGATGATTTGAGAGATGTAGGCTGAAAAGAAGAGAAAGCGGCCTCATGAGTGGCTTGAAGGGGTCTCAGGAGTGTTAGGATTGGCTCCCCCAACCTACATCTCTCAAATCATCCAAAAGGTGTTAAAGGGATATAGTCCGTGTATTGTTTGAACATCTTCAGATAAGTTTTTTTTTGGTTGAAATTGTCTCGCGACAATTTTCAAAGTTTTCCACTCATTTCTTTCAGTTAATAATATATTAAAATAATGATTGAATAAAATAATATTTTATTCAAATATTAGAACGATTTTTCAATGTTCCAGCAAAATTGGGCCATTTTTTTCTCCGGAGAGAAAAATGGCCCAATTTAGCTTTTGTTGTTTTGGGCCATGTTTTTCTCCAGTCAAACGCTGTCTAGCCGACTGGAGAAAAAAATGGCCCAACTAAAAAAACTCAGGCTGTAGAAATTTTATTTAATATATTTGGCCGAATAAAATCAATTAACTGCGTGAGTCAATAATCCGAAAGGTAGTTTCTGACGTTTTCAAAACCGTCACTTTTGCATTTATGATTAAAAATGGAGCAAAAAATCAGCCTTAATTCTCACTCTGACTACCCTTTAACTAAATTATAAAATCTAGACCTTGTTTTTATTGACCAATCAGAGCGTATCTTCCCAGCCGTCCGGCGGATGGGTGAAATCCGGCTAATAGGTGAAATCCGGCTAATAGGTGAATGTTTTGAGCGAAAAAACTTTCACTTATCCGCCGGACCCTGCTGTATCGGATGCGGACAACTCTGCACGGTTTTTATTTTTGGCTCGAAAATGTTTTGGGCGGTTCTGTGCGGGATCAAAAGAGAGCAAGTATCTCGGGCTGGTTTTAAAGCACCTGGCGAGATCGAGTGTTAATTATTTCTAAGTAAATCTACGGGAGATNTGACAATTAAAAAAAACTCAGGCTGTACTAGTATAAGTTATGGATATAACTTATAGCCTATAGGCTATAAGTTATAGGCTATAACGGTTAAACAAATAAGTAGGTTGGCCTAGGTTAATTTTATGAGTGTGATATTTCACATAAAAAACTGGAAAATCAGTGACCTTTATTGGGGATTGTGAGTGCAAATTGCTGGAGAGCTGGGAAGTATGAGCTTTTTTTAGTGAATAAAGAGAACCCATTTGAATGTGAGTTGATTCAAAACTTTCTACCGTGAAGATGAATACAAATAATTATTTTCCAGAGAACTTTTGAAATCCAACCGGTAAATTGATAAAACTGCTGAATTGAAATTGTCATGCTAAACTGAAAATGTAAATTTTTATTATTGGTTGGCAAAATCTGCACTTTAGATATCTAGTTATCTAGGAGCTATTCACAAGCTAGAGCTCTATTTTTTTCCAAACGTCAATCAATCTGCCTTTTCTTTCTGATAGTTAAAAAAATAAGAATTATATTATGTGATGATAATAAAGCTTCGGTTATATCATATAACTTATATTATATTACTCGATTTATAAAGTACAGGTTGAGTTATCAAATTCTTATGGATTTGAGTAGACTAAACAAAGATAGGTCACGTGAAAACATCCATCCTCCGCTCTTTTTGATTGGATCCTCAAATTTGGTCACGTTCGCAGTCACTTGCAGTGACTCACTGCCCACCATCAAAAATATTTGTATACTATATAGACTATATAATATAGTACTATATATAGTATATATAGTATATAGTATGATAGTATATCCTATTCCGAGTACAGTAGATCAAAATTGCCACGTTAAAAATACAAACCAATTGTGTGCTGAATTCAGGGTGTTCGCTAGATATAAGGGGTGGTAGGGACGGTCCTCAGAGGACCTCACCGTGAGTGAGTCTCGTGTAGTGACTCTCGCTCGCCAGAAACCAATCATATGCCGATCATGATATATCATAGATTAAACATAGATAAATACGTAGATAAAAAAAAAATAAACGTCATTTAAAATTCTGCATTTTATTTAATATAATCACAGCATGCCCAAAGAAATTATATTCTATAAATAGAACGTTTTGGCATTTTTGCCTTATACCCAAGGGGACTATTTTTGTGATTGAGAATAGACATGGTTCGAGGGAGGAGTAGCTTTTGTTGGGGCATAACGGTTATAATCTCTAGCGTAGTTAAAGAGGAAGCGAGATTGATCTGACCAACTGCGTCGCGCGTTTAACCAGGTCGCAGTTCTCTTCCACACATCTTTTGATTTCAATCTTATGCTTTCGACTCACAGGTAACAAACTAGAAATCAACCTATCCAACAAAGCATAATTTTTATATTCTAAAAACTTTTCTAAAAACCACAAAACAAGACTCCGCCCTTCCTTCTAAGGGGCTATGCGACTCCTGACTATTGACATTTTTTCTCGGTGAAAAATGATAGTTTAACTGGAAAAACTAACAGTTCATGAGAAAAACAGGAAAATCTGTTTTAATTTTGCATGAATCTAATCCTTATCTTGACAGAAAAACTACCATCAGCAAAATTTATTTTTGACCCTATTACCACCAATAGGTTACGAGTTAATCGTAACAGGGTGACATTTTTCAAAAAAAAAAACCAAAAAAAAAAAAAAAAAAAAAAAAAAAAAAAAAAAACAACTTCCAAAAATCTATCCTTACTTTCCCCAAGTGGGGACCACGGCTTTATCTTATTTCCAAAAAAAATTTAGTTTTTTTTTTTTTTTTTTCCCTCTTCCTTTTTTTTTTTTTTTTTTTTTGTTTTTTTTTNTTTACAAATAATTAATATAAGCTTGACAATCAATTATCGAAACGTTGCTAAAATAAATATATAAAATATTTTATCTATCAACAGTTTCTTATTTCTTTAATTTTTATTGATATGTATTTGTTATCGATAATTGAAAATGACTCATCTCAAATTAGTCGACGTAATTGCCTAGAGACAATCCAAAATGAAAAGTGAAAATGTCATCTGTCAAAATGCACCGAGGCCCTTAATCTTGCGAAAAAGTACATCACAAATTAGTTTTGACCATCACACCAATAGGTACAGTATCGTAACAAGAGGAAATTTTCCAAACTGCAAAAACTATCTCCTCCCAGACGGTATATCAATCTTTTCTCATGGGTTTTTTTTTTATCCGGCAACGAAACAATTCTAGAACACCAAATAACTGACGATTTTTCACAATTTCAGACTTCAATCTATCTCCTCCTAGGATATATTTGCAAAATGGCTCAAATTTTTATCAAGTATTCTTAAGAACAATTGTAAGAGACTCTAACGGGATTTTTGGCAATTTTTAGCTAAAACTCGAGATATGATTTTTTTGGTCATTTTCGAAAAAAATTCCGAAAAAAAANAAATTCGAGACCCGTTATAAGTAGCTAAAGTTTCACTTGTGAATTTGTAACTTATATGTCATCGTAAAAAATGTATTGTTTTTCAAGAAATACAAGGTGAGTGAACCTATTTTTTCTCTCGCAATTATCTAGTTCACAAACTTCGAAATTTAAAAAGGTTACGTGTTATTCACTTAATTCCATTCTTGATCTCAATCAGTGATAAATAAATGAAGAGATATCTTTCCCAGTTTTCTCGTGATAAGCGCTCAAAGAAGTGCCTTTAGATAGGCTTTTGGGTGTGAGGCGAAGTTCTCGTTTCTGGGTGTGAGGAGGTTAGGAAGTCATTTTGCCCCGGGAACTCACCCTAAAATTAAAAAAAAAAATTTCAAAAAATTCTCCTTCAAATTCTGCTCAAGCCATTTACTTTCATTCCTAAATGAATTTATTGTATTAAAACACGATTTTTCTCCCGGGTATGACCCTATTAATAGACCTTTAGAAAACCTATCCTTTATATTTGAATGATACAATCAACGCGGGATACTAGCACCCAAGCAAAAGTCTGGATTGCAGAATAGGCGGATTTCATTGATGAGATTTGGAAGGGATCAATCAATAAATCAAATGCTCAGATTCCGCATTTTTTCAAATATTCAGGAATCTGTCTTTTAAGGGGATTGTGGGTGCAGTAGTTATTTTTGACCACGGTCTCAAATTCGGTATTATTTTTTGTATCGACATCTAGCACACGAGAAATTGATTGCAAGCAGAAAAAAGTTCATTACTATCGAATAACTAGTTCTAACATATCGGATTTGCTTGCAAAAATAATTTATCTATTTAAAATTCTAGACATAGGATAGTCTCAAATCACGAAGAATAATAATCACAGCTTAAAGTTACACTAAATGAAAGTATTTCAATACTATAATTGTTAAGATTTTTGCATCTTTTTCAATATTTCAATTTTTAGTCTAATGAATGTAATAATGGCGTGCAGTAAATCTGGATAAAATAGTGATTGCGAGAAATCTGAACAAAAATTATTAAAATTTTGTTAGTTCTTAATTTTACTAGGAATAATCGAGAATGATTTATGAAAAAGAGCAAAGAAATCGCATGTACCGTTCGTGAGTTAAAACTTTTTTGTAAATAATGTAAATTTTGCCTATATTTAACTATAGCAATGAATTTTCCAAATAATTCGGCAAATTGAAATGAAGTAAAATTTTATTAGTCTTTATTGAAAGAGAATTTTTTTCTGACAAATAATATCGGCATAATGTAATTTTTGAATATGTGGATATGAAGTTAAACTTCAATGGAGAGAAATACCAGCATAAGGGTTTTAATTCATTTAACGACTCATGTTGAAATATTTTCTAGAAATTTATCATTTTTAACCATTTCAAGGTTACGAACTGCAATGTGAAATTGAAAACATAGATGTCCACTTAATTCTCACAAAAGACATTTGAGTTTTAAAAAGGGCTTATTTCTCCCCAGCACATTAAGGGTAAGTATTATATATTGCCTTCTGGTGGCGATTTATAGCAGAATCTCTATCAGCGGAGTAACCTAAAGTACCAAGTGTATTTTTATCAATTTTTGTAATCTTCCGCATTCGGTTTCTTAATTTTTATTTGGAAGAAGCGTTCATAATAAGTTCGATTATCAGTGATTTATATATTCAGATGACTTCGCATCATTTTCGATAACAACCCATTTCTAGCAATCGACATTTTCAAATTTACCCATTTCACGGTCCGTAATAGCCATAAAAATAAGATTAAATTATATAAAAAGTTACGTCTCTAACTCGAAAACTCAATAATTTTTCTCATAGATTTGTTATTTCGACAGAATAGTAATTCCGATGGATTTATTATGGCAATCAAAAGCTTAGTTTTAGGTGCAACATGTATTTGCGATGGATTAAATCGGTTCGTCTAGTTTTAAAATTTCATTTTTTTTAAGAAATAGACATATTTTCAAGTTAGTTCATGCAAAAAAAAATAAAACGGTATTAATACGGTAGAAGTAAATCATTGTGATTTTGAAGTTTTCTTAACTGGAAATGATAATTATGAATTTGTAGCAAATTTGGAATAAATATTTAGAAGAACTTTTAGTTCCTGAATTTAAGGACCTAGTAAGAGATCCGGCAGAGATTCCACTCAGATTGTTTGGCTTTAATTATGCAAAAAAGGATTAGTCAGCTTTATTGTACGAAATTCGATATCAATAATATATTTTAGTAGTATATTAAAAAAAATATGATAAAATTTGAACAAGCTAATCTTAATATTCTGATTTTTTTACCTATGTACTAGAATTATAAAAGAAACCCCTATATTCAGACAAGTGCCAATCTGCACTTGATAACTTTCGCAAATCATATTTAATTTATTATACAGTATGTAATTTTTTTGTCCGAGAAGAACAATTGAAGACTGTCGAGATAAAGCGAATGATCGCTTAANTTTTTCTGCATTTAAGGGGATCATATCCGAAGCGCTCCTTATTGGCTGATATTAAACCTACGCGTTATTAATTTTTGTTTGATTACACAGAGAGAAGGGTTTTCATTTCAGCACAAACGACATCGCCACTTCAAACTCACGCGGTATGTACTAGAATTATAACTGAAAACCCTATATTCAGACAAGTGCCAATCTGCACTTGATAACTTTCGCAAATCATATTTAATTTATTATACAGTATGTAATTTTTTTGTCCGAGAAGAACAATTGAAGACTGTCGAGATAAAGCGAATGATCGCTTAAAATTGAATAGATCAATCATGTTTCCGTTTTGTTTATTTAATCGAAATTGTTGTTCTTAATAAATAAATTTACATACTGTACATGTCACGGAATTATAATTTGGCTTATTTTGAACCACAAGGAATTTTGTTTAAGATAAAATTACTACTGAAGCGTCATCCAATTCATTTATATGAATTGTCATAGTACCAAATTAGAAGGAACCGCTAAAAGCGTGTAAGTAATGGGAGCTCTGATTGGTTGTTCCCTTCGATATGATAGGAAAAGATGACGAATCGTTAGCGTGAAATGAGCAGTGCCTTTTTAGTGGATTGCAACTGAGGTAGCTGAGAATATTTGATTTTTCTTTAAAACATCGTTTAAAAAATATATCTTGACTGAATATCACCTTATAAGATATGCTTAAGGGGGTAGCGGTCGCACTCTTTTTGAGGTACTTTGGGGTGTAAAAATAGCACGAAATTGCTAGGGAACACTCATAAAGCATAAACTTATTAAAAAAGTAAAAAAAAATCCCAAAAAAAGTTCGAAATTTTCATTTTTTCAGAATTTTTTTGGGAAACATTGAAACCCACTTTTCGACCAGAAAAACTCAAAATATCAAAAAGATGTACGCAGATTTTTTGAGCAGTGAAACTCAATCTTTAATTTGGTTGTACTTTCGACTAAATCCGACAATTTTCATTTTCCGAGTTTTCACTTCCGGTTTACTAAAATGCGATTTTCTAGAATTCAACAAAATATTTTTTAAATTCTGCACCAAATTTATACTGCATTCTGAAATGTAACCTAGGAGGAGATAGATTTTGAATAGTGTGAAAATCTTGAATTAGGCGGGTTTTCGCAGTTCTAGAAAAAACTAGTTGGAAATTTAAAAAAATCCACCATCATATTACAACCATAAGTGTTTTCGTGGTTCATATCAAGTTTGAGTGAGATCGTATGCGAGCTCTAGGAGAGATAGATTTTGAAATTTTGATTAGGTGTTCTAGAATTCGCTGCATGGTGGGTCACCAGGACCAGCCAAAAATTATTCTGATCAATTTATTCTGTTAATTAAGGATAGATCCACCGAATAGCTTTTCAAAAGTTTCGAAGCAGTTTGTATTCTGGTAAAGTGGAGTACAAAAGTTTCAAAAACCTATGGATTTTTGCCTTGTCGCCTTCGTTTCGACTTGGAAATGCTGATGTTTGTGTAAAAGTCATTAATTTCTTAGAATTAACTTAAGAACCTACTGAGAAAAACTAGAGTAAGAATGACATAAATTCTGTAAAAAGTGTTTTTGGACGATTAGAAAAAAATAGACCGAGATCAACCGTCCTTACCCAAATCCAATCTTTGTGGCTTATCAGTTTGCTTTCCAAATATAGAGTATAATAATGATACTACCTGGTTATGAACAAAATCACCTTGAACCATATCATGGTCATAATACTTTATTGAATTAATAACTAGATATTATTTAGAATTTTATTAATTCTTGAAAAAAATGATTAAAAACTGATGATTGAACTCGTTTATAATTAAATTAAATAGTTGGTGATAGAATAAGATCGATAATTTAGCATCAAAAATAATTCAGCAATGATCCTATGAAAAGTTCAGATTCAAAGCTAATTATTTTCTGAAGTTTTTTTTGTTGAAGAGCGCTCATGAGCTCCAATTTAAGAATCCTACGCAAAAATTTGAAAATTGCCATTTTTCTTATTTTCGCCGCGCTAGAAAATCTTCAAATTTGATTTCTATTTGGACAAAAGAGCCTTTTTTGTTTCAATGCAAAAAATATTCTCCAATTTTTTTTTCTGAACGAAAAAAATGTTCCTAAAATTGTTTTTGAAATTTTTTTGGTATTAAAATTGTCGTGTTTAATAATCAAGTAGGTTTTTAAAGTATCACACGATAAGCTTTTGATGAAGAATTCGAACTGGAAAAGTTCACGAGCTGAACTAGTATTGATTTGTATAAGTTTTTTTTTCGAAAAATGTAAAACTTTATTTAAAATATTTTGTTGAAACAGTTAACATTTATTTATTTGCGGAGCTTTTGATTTATTGTCACCTGCAATAACTATTTTTCGATGAAAAAATATTTCGCAAAACTTGCATCAGAGTGCCTCTTGAAATTGAGTTATTAAAGGATTAATATAATTTGTGTTAATAAATCAAATGAGTAAAAAAGTAATAGATCGACAAGGTGAGCGTTTCTGTTTAATTCAATAAAATTTCTGGTATGCTTCGTCTAAGAAATATGCAATTTCTATGCTGCCAATCAATTGCGAAATTCATTATTATGAATAAGTAGTAAAATAATTTATTAACAGAAAATTTCAAATTTTCCATTAACTTTGGGTTAATTTGACTTTAAAAGATGCCCATTTTTTAATTGGCCGTGATTTCCTCTTGGCCTAAAAAATATCGCGCTTCATTTGAGCAAGTAATTGAAATTATAGAAGAAATGAAAACGTTTCAAATTTTCTCAGCTTTTTGTTAAATTTTTTGATAGCTGACTTGAAATGCTATCGGAATGATGGCATTCGTTCGAAAAAGTGGTCTAAATTGCGGTTGAGCTTTCACGGTTAAGGTTTTTGATATTGTTTTATAGATTTTAAATTATAGTTTAGTACTTTTTATTAATTCATATGTTGGAAAAAATTTATTCACGTAAATATTAATCGATCCAAAAATAATAAGGTGTCCGTCGGATACACTGTCCGAGGTTAGAAAAAAATTTCGCAATTGCCAATTTTAAAGAAATTCAAAAACTTTTCAATACGTTAAATAAAAAAGCACTTCGGATTTTGTGAAATTTTCAAATTTTAGTTGTATTCTAATTGGCTTAGATATGGATAACAGACCATCAGAGGACAGATTTTGAATATTTGAATGATACAAACAATGCGGGCTTCTTTCACCTAATCAAAACCCTGAATTGCAGATTAAGCCAATTTCATTGGTTCGATTTGCGGATCAACCAATTAAATGCTCAGATTCCGCATTTTTCAAATATTCAGGATTTGTTCAGGTCTGTTATCCGTATACAAATCATAATAATCGTTCATTTTGACTTAGTTTTCGATGTAAATTTTGCTGTTTTTCGGAAAAATTTTGAAAAACAATAATCCCGAATTTCTAAACATTTGAGGGTTATTTTGATTAAATCTCAGAAAATCAGTTTGGATTTCGGACACCCTTTAAAAAAATAAGATCAATTAAATTAAGAACAAATAAATTGAAAAATATAAAAAAATCAAATATCGGCTAAAAAAAGTATTAAAGGACCCATTAGTAATGAGCCATTACCTTAAAATTAAGCTGGAGAGGCAGAAATTATTTCTTGATTTATTTGGAAGAAAATTTGCAACCTTTATTTAATTCGCCAAAGTTTTAAAGTAATAGTTCTAGTAACTATATATAGATTGATTTGTATATTTAGATTTGTAATTGGTTTGTATTTTTACCTAGGCATTTTTGATCTACCTTCCTCGTAATAGGATATAGATTATTATTATTATTGATACCTATCAGATTCTAAATAAAAACTTAATTTGTTTTTGGAACCACACGAAAAATTTATTTGATAATCGACCGCATTATCGTAGCTAAAAACCCTGAACGTTCGTATTTTCTTGTCGTGAACATGATGCTGCGGTGACAACAAACTAATTTTCGAATAAGTTATTCCTTAAAATTAGCTGCAAAAGTTCGGAAGGCGTTTTTAACCACATAACTTAAGTACGCCTTTCTTTGAGAAAAATGTATTTGAAAATAAAGCTGTGTTCTGAAAGGTGCAGTTTATGGCATTAACTTCTAGCAACAATTCACAAAGTCAATACAAGAGGCCCAATATCGTTTTTAGGTCAAAATGGGTTTTTTTGACCACATTGGCAATTTCGGCACCCCACCATCCTTCCAATCGTTTGTCACTCGCGAGAAATTTCGTGCCTTATGGGTAGGGTCATACGGTATGACTCATACCCGGGAGCACTATCTGCCAAACTAAAATCGTAAGCATTCATTCCATCAGCTTATATGGTCGACTCTTCTCAAAAAACGAAATCCGACCATGAAAATTTTTTTTAGCCACTTAGTGGTCAAAAATTCAGCATGAAAAAACAGCTTTTTGGGCTTTGTAAAGCACTTTAACCCCTGGAATCACAGAAAAAAAGTTCAGCCGAGGCACCAGAGCCGATATATCGGCTCTTCTTTGAACGTGGTTTACAGATAGCCCAGGGTAGTCGGAGTTTCATTTTTTTGCATCGGGAAGTTGAAAGGATATATTGTTGCATTCGACATTTTAAATTTAGAAATTTATTTTTTGTTCTAGAAAATATAGTGAGAAAAGCAAGGTTCAGCATATCATGTGATACAAGCTCACAGTTGTCGTCGCAAATTTAATTTCTTTTGAAAGCGATGCGCAAGGATCTGGACTACGTCTAAGTTTTCTCCAATTAGATTTATGTATCATATATCAAAAGTAATTATTAAATAAGTCTGAAATTTGGATGAAAAAAGTACGATTTATCGTAAAAAATGGTTATTTTTCCTAATAAAAGCAGATAATTACAATTCTGTTATTATTTTTAGGTGGGTATCCCTTTATCACCTTTTGGTTAGAATGCGTAGCCACTACTCCTTTTAACGTGTGATTTTCAACGTTTGTGGCTACCAATTCTAACCAAAAAGTGATAAGGGATATAGTAATCAAAATGAAAGTGTGAACCATTTTTTTTGCTTAAATTAATTTTTATAATAAATAAGTTTTTTGATGGAATACTTAAATTGAAAATTTTGAAATTTTACTTTTAAAGATAAATATCTGTCTCTAGACACCAAAACATTTTTATATTAAGTGTTATGCATGCACAAAACACTTTCCTGCAAACTGGCTTAGCTCACATTCTATTTGATGTCTCGTTTTTAATTAATTTTTTCGGAAGTAAAACTTGGGCGAAAAATCTCAAAAAATCAACTTCCCATAATTTTCGAACCAAATATCCAAAACAAAAATGAGTTCAATTTTTGGAATTCCCGCAATATTTTTTATAGTGTATTTGAAAGAAATAATTCTTCGGCATTTTTTTTGCGCTTTTCAGACTGTCTTAGGTAGGCTTGAGCCGATATATCGGCTCTGTGATTCCAAGGGTTAAGGTATAATATATTGCTTATCAAATTTTGTAATTAAAAGGATCGCGTTAAAAAAAGTTTAGCTATTTATTACAAACAAAAATTTTGAAGAAAAATGTTATGTCGAATTTTGAAGAAAAATTATGGTCATTTTGATAAAAAATGCGTGGGCGGAAACGACCTTTTTATAAAAAAATTGCAAGCTGCATTGGTTTGCATCATTTTTTTTTATATTTATCGGTGCAGAATTTTCCAATCTTCCAATTAAGCATTATAAGCCAGTGGAGGGGTTGAAGGGGCACTCAAATCGACAATTTAAACTTTAAATTGCCATTGTACCCAAGAAAAAATTTCAAATTTTTTTTTTAAAATCAGAATTTTTCTCGAAAAATTCTGTCCCGAGTCTTTACTTTCATGCGTTGATAAAATTATTAGTTTAAAGGACGATTTTACCCCCGTCCTTTAAAAAGTCAAAATTAGAATGGCATTTTTTCTTTGTAATTATAATTTTGTTAAATAATTTGGTTGAATTTAACATTAAAATACTTAATAAGTTTATGGAACAAACTGTTCAAAAAACTTGTAGGCGTGTAAACGAAAAAAATTAATATGTAATAAAACACAACACTAGTCACTCCATTTACTTCATGCGTATTGTATTACAGTATAAGTTTTTTTCATTTACAAATTATAACGATTGGCAAATTATATGCGCTGAGTTAGCTATTGGGAAAACTAAATTAGAGGGATGGTTCTACATGACAATTTGCATGCACAAATAAATTATCTTTGTTTGATAAATTAAACGAACAAAATATCATTTCTGGGTAGATCGGGTCTGATAAATTTATTGTGATTAATGAAAAATCTATATTCTGACGTTGAAGTCTATTTTAGGAGTTCCACTCAAAATGCGCGTCTCACAAAAATATCGATTAAAATAAGATAAAATGGTAAAAATGAATTTTCTGTGAAAAATTAACCACAGAAAGTATATTTTAAAACGTGCATCTCTTTTATTGGAGGAAATTCGGCTTCTCAATATTATTTGTTATGCGATTAACACGCTTTTATCATAATGAAGTAGCGCGCGCAGTATCTTTGATCATGAGAGATCAATGAAGCAATCAACAACATTTTCCACATTTAATAAGAGCGTTTTCGAACTTCACGAAATTCAGTTTTTTTCATTTTCATGAATGACCTAAACGTAAACTAATTATTTCTTGTTTATTAAATAGTCGGCAACTTTGTTCTCGTGTTATTTTGAAAGTTTCAATCAATTTGGATTATATCTGCTTGAGTTTTTTGCTGCTGGAGAGAAAATTTAAGATATACATGAAAATTATAAACAGTGTTTAGAAAACAAGTTTTTTTCATTTTTACGTTTGATCATTACAATTACAAGTTATAAACCGTTCAAAAGTGATTAAATACCACGCAATAACAACTATTGGCATTTAGAAACTACTTAAGAAAATGTTAACTATTTTCACATAAGTAGGTTTTCTGTCCGAAATTTTTAGAGACTTTAGGTTTATCGACTTATCTCTTGGCCGTTAATTAATCATTTAGGAGTGTTACAATCTAATGTTTTGATATAACCTGAAAAGTGAACCCTAATAGGCTTGCAAATAATCTGTCTATACACAAAATAATTGCATGTTTCGTTACACAGAGCAAGCTAACTTTTTTAGGAATAAAATTTTGTTTTTGGAATAATGTGTGTACAACTATTTTGACAAAATACAGTAATTAAATTGATTCTTAAATCGAAGTTGAAAATCGTATATTTTAAGAAGTGTGCGGTTATTACCGAAAATGGTGTAACAATACACCGTTCCATTTAAACTGAATTAATTCAATTGATTAAAATTAACATTTACCTGTAGCTGTAAATATTACATTAAAAATCTTTCTCGGCAGAATTGCTGAAATTAATACAATAAATAAATACAAAAACTTCGGCAGATTATGCTCAAAACAGAATATGTCAAAAAAACTCAATCGCAGCATAATGTAACATGCAGTTATTAAGTGTATAGACAGATTATTTGAGAGCCTATAACTAGGCTATAAGGGTTCTCTTTTTTGTGATGTAACATAACTAGGCCTCCCGAGCAAAAAATCAGCTACCCAAGAAAAATATCAGCTACATTCAACTTTATAAAGAAAGTGTAATAAAACCGGTTTTACAATCTCAAAAAGCGCCACCTGGAGGGTGGGCCAGAATTTTTGTTTGGAAAATTTAGCCTTTTTATCGAGTTTTATTGATCTCGTTTTTTTTCGAAATTTTTGTTAAAAATGATTAATAACCTTTTCCCAACCTAAGTCCACTTTAAAAATGCTTACTATCTTTATATCACGTGTTCGAATCCCACTGATGTTGTCTTAGTGTTGACTTAGTGATTGCTTGAGTGATTACACAGCGATCAACTTTGGCGGTCCCAATATCAAGCACCCTTGCCTATAATCATACTCAAGACAATCACTAAGACAACATTAGTGGGATTCGAACACGCGCCGTAGAGATAGTAAGCATTTTTAGGATGGACTTAGGTTGGGAAAAGGATAAACGATAGAATTTCATAACCTTCACGCTTTCTTACCTCTGGAAAAAAATCTCAGGATGAACTCTAGTTATGTGAAAACAGTTTTTAATCTTCTTGTTTTTCACAGCAAAAATGCAAGCTGTGCTTGCTTTTGATTGGTTTTACTACATGTAGTTTTACTAAAAATGGTATATCGATAATTATGCCTGGGTAGGTCTAAACACTGATTCCTTATATTTTAACTAGGGAAAAAGTGTTTTGACTAACCTAGGCATAATTATCGATATCGGCGCGCGTTTTATGTTCGCGTTTATCCCGCGTTTGCCCAATTAGACACCGGAAATAATGACGTTGATTAATAAGAGCTTCACGAGTAAGTTCAGAAGCGAACGCGAAACGCGAGGCCTAAAGATCCCTATTTAATATACATTGAATTTATTTATTCTTAAAAATTTAAGCCAAACATAATTATTAAAGGGCGAAAGATTTAAAAAAATGATAATTCGAGACGAAACAAAAAGATAGTTTTGCCTAGGTTTTTTCGATTCAATTTTGAATTGTGACATGTAAAAATCAAAACCAAAAACAAAGTGCTGTTTTATTTACAACAATTTACACCACCACATTCCATATAATTTGTTACAAATCCAGAAAAACATTATTTGCTTATATAGTTTATAAGTTGTAATTCATGACTTATAAGTTATGAGTCATCACTCATTAATGTCTAAGGTATTCTTATTTTTTCGCGAGACTCTGAGTTTACTCAAACAAAAAGAAAATGCAGCCCAATAGATTTTTGCATAAATTGACCATTATATGTGATTCACTGGATGATCGCTTTACCTTTCTTGTGTAATAATTTATGTTTATATCAAAATTGTCGCGTATAATCATTTTCATATACATCACTTTTCATGTACATCAAAAAACACTATTTATCCCGAATCGTTTTTAATAAACACGACGAAGAATACTTACAGCCAATCGTCAACCTTAGTTTTAAAAAAGTCAATGAAATGGGCTTAAATTTTGGCGACCACCCAATCATATTCTCGGATTTTACATCATTCCAATATTCAGAATATATTTAGAATATAAGGTACTGATAATATAAGTAAATATTGAAATTTGATCGGATCCGTGTCACGGATTCCGTGGTCTTTTCAAAAACTGAGATCGGATCGAGTCAAATCGGCAGCCCTCTCGGATAAATGGGATCGAATCGGTTTTTCCATCAGATCCAATTGTGCCGATCCCTGGTCGAGAGTCTTTAATCCATGTGGGCTATTTGACGATTTCTGACGATAGCTTGATTAATCATTAGTTAATCATTATTTGGTTATATTGATCGAAAAACTGGTTCAGAAAACATAACTTGGTTCATAAAACATCGATTTGTTTTCTGTAATCTGTGAGTTAAATTAACTGAAGTGACTTCCCAGTATACCAGTAAACACATTGTTCAAGTACGCCGGCAATTATAAAAAGTCAAGTCATTGCAGATTTTCGAATTCGAAGTTTCAAAACCTTAAAAAATGTTATTATTTTGCGCTGTTTCTGTTGAACTTGGAACTTATTAAAACTAAAATCTTTGGTTATGGTAAAAACAGGGAAACGTTGGATAAATGTGAATTTCAATGAGTTATTCACCAAACTAGGTTCATCGAGTCTACGCTTGATGAAACGTTGCCGCCATTGGACCAAAAAGTATTTATCTAAAAGCACTTTTTATCTTTATTATTACCAAGTATACAATACGGTATTATTATTATTACCAAGAATATTTGATAACCAAATTTTTGTTATAAAATATCAACAAAACGTTTCAAAAATTTTCATCTATTTATATACAATACGGTTACGGTAAATGTAAAGGGAATTTGAGTTCGCTTCTTTTTTGGACCATTTCTATCTGGTTTAACACGTGAGATTTGATCTAGACTAAGTTCAAAACTAGAAATTTGAACTATGTTCCCCCATAATTGGAGTAAAATTTTTAATGGCATTTTGAAATTATAACACCCTGGTGTCTAACTTGACGATACATCGTCCCTATTTTTTTTTGCACACAGAAACATTTACTGGAAAACCTCAAGTTGACAGTTTTAATTTTTACAAGTGTATTTTTATTAATTTTACATATTTATTCAATAATTTCGTAAATAATTACTAGTCCGATGTTTTCGATAATAGAACTTTGTTAAAAATCTTTTAAAAGTCATTAATATTGAATTTTAAGATGAACATTTGGAAAACGATTTATAATCGGTAAATTCACAACCAAATCGAATCTCTAGACTCGCCGGAAAATGGAATCGGATTGGCTGTGATTCGGAATCTTTGAATAAGTGAAAGACTTGAAAAGAAGAAACAAGTGGCGCTAGAGAGAAAAACAAGCATTTTTAATACTAACCTCATTAGCATGGTTTTAGAACTTCGGTCAATAATAATGTTTATTTTTTGATATTTACTTCGTTTTTTTTTTATAGTTTTTAGTACGTTGTTTCCATAATAAACATGCAAAATAAAACGGATCTTCTCTGCTGGTTTTACAGCATTAAGGGGGTGCCATAAACCCAGCAGACTGGAGTCGTTATAACTTACGAAAATAATAATAGCTGAACCGATATAAATATGTTTCAGCTTGATAAAATTATTTTTATTCATTTTAGGAAAGATTTGAGTTGGAGTTTTAATTTTTGAAATCGTGAAAATTTAAAAAAAATTCAAACTATTATGAAAATTTTCCGCATTTTTTGTCCAAAATTTTTTTTTGTTTTGTTTATTTTAATCTGTGGGTAAAAACCGAAAAAAAGCCACTTTAATTTTTTTCAAAAACGCCTAGATATTTTCTGACAGCCGTTTGAAAGATCATAAAATCTTGATTTTTCATCTTTTGTCGAATTTTTTGGAAATATTATGAAAAATTTTTTTTCGCAAATCATGTCCAAATTTTCTAATTGTGGTTTTTCGATTATTTATAAAAAATGAGGTGGAATCCATTTATTTAATTTTTTTGTATCTATTAAATCTTCGTATGTCAACTATGAGTTGGTCGCGCGATTATCATTACTAAACTATGGATGCAATTTTAACACTCGGCTGTATACTCGATAGTGCCATTCGGCACTAAATTTCTAAAAATTGTATGGTGGGAAAAATTCTCAATAAAATTGCGGGTGTTATAGGTCATTTTTTGTGATAGTCAGAACATTTTCAATATCAAAACGCAATTGAAGGTCATTTTATCTCAAAAAAAGTTGCTTTTCTCTACTTTTTGGCATTTGGACCATTTTTCATGGAAAAAAAACTTTTGAATACGAAGAAATTTTTTAATTAAACAAACTTTTTTAGCGCATACACCCGAAATGTCTGAAGTTTATTAATATCGTCTTCGAATAAATTCTGTAGTCGGGTTTAGTTGGAAATGGATGAACAGTGAAAAGGGGGTTTTTTATATTTTCCCAGATAATAAGTTCTGTTAAGAAATTAAAAATATAAACGTTCGCAAGAATGAACACTTTAATTAAAGAAAAAAATTAAAAAATTAATTTTCACATTTTTTTCTTTCATATATCGCTCTGGAAAAATGTAATAATCTGTAGGACTTATGGCACCCCCTTAAAGGGGGTACTCTTCAGGGGAAAACACGATTTTGTGTTTTTTGAGGGCGAATATCTTAAAGACTACACATTGTGGAATCAAATTGTTGACAAAATGTAATATTTGAGCGAAAATATTAAATCCTGAAACATAAATGAAAGATACTGATTGCTCAACCAATCAGGAACGAGCTTCAAAATAGAGTCATATTTTGTCGCAAAAAGCCTACTCCTTCTTGAGTTTTGAAGGTAAGAAAATTGTTTGTAGCTTTTATCAACCATAAAATACGTACGCAGGTCTGTCACTATCGTTTTTAAAAAATTTGAAATAAATTTGCTCCAGAATAGCCAAAAATGTCTTTTGAGCTGATTTTGAGGGTCTTGCGCAAATTCCTACTCTTCCCTGAATTTTCTAGTGACACATTTGAAATCTGTATTTGTCAAAAGCTTATGAGTTCGTTGAGAGCGGTCACTATCGAGCTCTAAATTCCGATGATTTTATCTTTTCCAAAACTGTACTTTTAATACCTGG